>DVPR01000320.1:0-14757 GCA_018239345.1 Oxynetra stangelandi
AGTGGTCGCGTCGCATATCGTGGTCGTCAGCTGTGAACACTTCACGCTGGGTCGTAGGTGCAACGGTGATGACAAAAAAGCTGGTACCGTCGTCTCATCAACAGCGACTCGATTATACATGCGCTACGCTGTCGGGTCGCCATCAAATGTTATCGACACAGAGCTGCTCATACGAAAATGTTATCAATCATATAACACACTCGTGAGAACATGGCCCACCGTGGTTTAATATTTGACGAATAAAACAAGAGCAACATTTTAGGGGTCCTTCCGATAGGGTATCGTTATATAAATTATTGATTTCAAGGGTTTTTTTTGTTTTAGGGCAAATTACTTCAATGTTATGACGCCGGTTTGCCGGGCTCGAGACTTCCTCTCTGCTTGCATACAATTTTGTAACTGTTCAAAATCTCGCCTCCATTCCATAATCCTGATATATTTTTTTATTCGGTATATAAACATTTTAAGCCCATCGGGACACTATGAAATCTGAGCATAACGATGTTTAGATTAATTAGATGCAAAGCAATAACGATTAATTCCAGTACCACTTTACTTTAACTACATCCAAGTTAAGAGTGTCAAACCGTTTTAGCATTCAAAGCTAACTAATCCCACCCCGACGTTGCACAAATCAGTGCAGCTCTATATAAATCCAAACAACGTTATCGACTGACGGCTGATAGAGTCGGTGGAGATAATGACATCTGTGGTAAAAACTCGGACAGTTCGTTATTTATCATCTCGGGCTCTTTAATTATCAGCGAGTGTGCACCGCCTCGTTGCATGTACACTCACCTTTACTGGAGCGATTTTTGTTTACACCGGCTTTTTTTATCAGTATATTATTAGTAGATATTTAAATTCGGGTCGCATTTTAATTGTGAAAATACTCATTTTTTATGATCACGCTTCTCAGTAACTAAACATTGCAGTTTAATCATACCAGGCAACTGTGTGTTCGCGTCTTTATAATGTATGAAGTAATATTTTTCCACGACGGCTTGTTATAGTACGATTTATCCATATAATAAATACTACTAAAATAAATTTATATGTACCATTATTCTTGCTCACACTTAAGTATGTACATATGGTGATAAGATATGAATATTCAATACAGATAGCTAGTTTTTAACATGTTAATGAAGATTGTACTTATAATCACTTAATATTCACCCTTTATAATTGAATTATTTCCATTATATTTAAAACAATTTGATGTATATTAATAACATAATAGTATGCCAATAAAGTCTGCACAAGAAATATTCTTAACTCTGTTCATTTATTGCGCATAACTGGTGAAGCATTTTCACATAGTTAATTGTGGTGATATCTTATATTTAAACACATATGTATATACATAAATGTACATAACTAAATGTATATAACCCACGTTTTGCGGCAAGAAAAATAAAATGTGTGTATATTTCTAAGAGAGCGCGAAGAAGTCCCAGGGCTTCAGCCAATGGTTAATAATAAAAGTGTCTAAATAAAAACCATGTTTGGTGGTCGACTTGGTGATACAGTCATTATTCTTCTGTCACCTGAACGACGCGGTCGATACGCACCTTGCTAAGGGCGCAATGATCAAATTAAGCCAATGTTCAGTTTATTATCCTATCCCATAATTTATACACCAATTAAAATGCAATTTAAAAGAACCACTTATAAATAGAAGCTCAATGGTAAAAGCTAAAACGGCACTTCTTTCTTCTATTTTCTCTCTTCTTCTTCGGCCAAGTTGCTCAAGTGAGGATTGGCAAAGAGCTTTAAACTGGTCATACGTTTACTCACGGTGTTGTCCGTAAAACGTTGTACGTGTACGTGTCCGTTGTACATAAATTAATTTAAATTGTAATTCGTAAAAAATATTGAGTACCTAGTATATAACTTGTATTGCATAGTAGTGTTGAATAAAAGGAGTCTCTTAATCGTTCTCAATACTTCTCGTTATCGGTTACTAACTGTACTTGGGATCCGACAAACTGGACTGTTGGATAGTCCACTATATTTTTTCATAACCTAATTCGATAGAAAAAAAAATTCAAAAAAAATATTAAGGCGTCCACTACAAGAAGTACCGTCAGAATTAACAATTGCAACTTATAACGTATTACTATTAACGTATTTAACATACGTCATGGAATGTCCACCGCCTTATATAATTTTTAAAATCAAACTCGATATAAATACTAAATTTACAAAATCGATTTAAAAAAAAATTATTTCGTTCCGATAAAAAAAAAACGATCATCCTCTGTATTTTTCAATTAACCGGATAAAAAGTCGATTCGGTAACCGGCCGGGCACACCGGACCAAGGGACATACGACGTAATAAATCTACGTAAGGTTAATTAAGTGCCAGCACAATGCTTTATAAGTGTTTAAGGCGACTCGTTGCGACCAACTCGCTGGTGTGTGGTACAAAAAAAGCCGCTGAAGCGATTATTATAATAATAAAATAATTAATATATGCGCGATTGTGTGATAATTTTATAACATCAAGCGATATTTAGGAATACAATAGAAGACCTAATTAACAATATGTATGTTTGTAAGTGTTATAAATAGGCCGTCACTATTGTTCTAGAAAAGAAATAGTTTCAATAATAACTTGACAAATAAAATAGTCGTATGAATAGTTTGGCTTATTTGACTTTTGAATTCAAATATCTCTATTTTAGTTCAGTTTAGTTCAGATGGTGCCCCAGTTCAGTTAATAGTAATTTTTTAAAATAAAATCATAAAAAATTTTTTCATCTATATCAGCTTATATTAAGGTTACCATATAGCTCTCAACTTTAAAAGCAGATCCAGAACTTACAAACATTTTAATTAACTTCAAAGTACCTACACAAAATACAATACGTAAGTATCTAAGATTTTCCAGAACAAAACTTTTAAGTATACCATACATTATTATTGCGTTAGCAACGTTCAAAGTGGTTGAGATTTAATTTAAATTAAACTTATAATTAAGTTACTTGCCAAATTATTACCGGCTAGGTTAATATGGAAAATCGCTTTATTCTAACCCAAACACCATAGGCAATAGAACGCGCTAATACAACCAGCGATTAAGATCTTAGGAAGAATTTGATACTAGTTAGAGGAACATTATCGCCTATCTAGGTAGCATCGCGCCTTGCGACCGCTAAACGTAAATGGAGAATATAGGACGAAGGAATAAATAAAAAAGAACTAGATAAATAATATATGCACGAAAACTCTTCGTATATGTATGTTACTATTTTAATATTACCTGCCTCATGTCTAACTTCGCATATCACGCAGGGTGCCTTCTAGGCATTTAAGTTTACCATATACATTCACTAATCCGGAACTACTACTTACCGTGCCATGCGAATAACGAAAAAGCTAGTAAGAAATCTCCACCAACACCTATCCAAACAGTTTTAACATGAATGCAATTAACAATATTAATATGGATAAGAAGTTTTGCTTTATTATATCAGTTAGAACAACTTTAATATTGCACTGCTACAATTGCTTATAACACAATTATACATATAAGTACCGCGACGCGGTTTTCCGAACGAAATCAATGCAATTAGAGCACAGATACGTCAGAATAAAATGAAGTGTGACATTAGATTATGCGGGAAATTTCTTTGAACACTTCGCACGGCCTTCTCGCTAATACACTTCAGTACGAAACCAAAATTACGAAAAAAGCCGCAAGAAATATTGTTTACAAGTCACATAATATTTATGTTGTACTATACGCGTGATTTAACAACGGAACAGCTTGTAAAGTAAATTGTGCTCGCAGTCAAGATAAGGTCTAAATAGGAACTTGACACTGGCTGTACCAACATTATCACGTGTAATCTAACATAATGTTTTACAGCGCAGTAACATAATGCGTCACCACAAAAAAGCCGGGATAGAGGTGAAATTACAATAAAACTGTCGATTTATTGGCGATAAAAGTGAACCAATATTAACATGTATGTAGATATATAAACGTCTCTTACGTTATTTGTATGCTGTTGATTGTTAAGCGATTTGTAGGCTGTTATTAAAATCACAGTTCATGATTTACTTGTGGCAACAGCACCACTGCCCGTGTCTATAACTCTAACAAGTCTCATATTATTCTTTTGTTTCTGAGGCCAAATAGGGACATTACAGGCTGCTAAGGCGTACCAACTACTCCATAAAAGTGAAGGACATGCAATGCGACTCATTTCAAAAATAATTCTAAAATAAAATAAAATAATAAAAGTTTTTAAATAGGTAACTCATTCAAAAGTTACAGGAATAAAAACAATAATTATAATATTTATAATCAATGTAACCGCAATAATAAACACATTATTAGCTGTTGTTGAATAATCTGAAAACCAAACAAACAGGATAGACACAAATAATAAATGAAGAATAAATCATTACTATAATTTCGTGTTTAGAGAAAAGCTCGATCAATCAAAGCAAGACGTCAACGTGTTGATAAAGTCACTCTGCACATAAATAACTTACATCACACGAACTCCAACTACATAGCCGTAAAGGAGGTTGGAATGGTTGTAAAAACACTCCGCTAATAATTCCACTTTGCTATGTGCACGGAGATGTTAATATAAATCGACTTCTCGAATGAAAACTTGCGAAACTGGCGGCATAAATTTCGCGAGCAACTTTATTAATTGGACACACATAATGGACAGATAATAGAAGTTGTTTTGTGTTTTGCATCAGTGTGAATAATAAAACATGTCATATCATTTACAGAAAAAATAAAGTATTAAAAGGTTCTTTTAGCTATTATTTGTATCTGAAACAAATTAAACATGATAAATAAATAACTCCGATAAATTATGAACATGTCCTATTATGGTTTATAAATAACGCAAAATCGATCTGTAGCGTGGAAGATAAAGCAATACGAATTAAAATGGGATTAATAGTATACTATCCATCTTTATTATCAACGAAATGTTTCAATCGAATTCCTGAATGAATAAACAAACCGCACTCATAAAATTAACAATGTTGCAGATACTAACAGTTCTTATTTCAACTCAATCATTACATCATGGCCGGGATCAGTTAATGGACGGTGTAAGTGAGCCTAAATCGTGCTACATAGTAAGCGTTCTGCCGCCAGTGAGGAGTTAAATAGAGAAATTAACTTATAAATCTCGCCGACATAGTAAATATGGCATCCGCTATTCACTATTACAGTATATTCGAGCACTGTATCGCTTGTCCGATCTCGATTCGCCTCGACCACACGTGACGCTCGGGTCGTATAAGTAATATGAAACGATTATTGTGCTGTACATCGAATTACTCATCGATTGTACACGCCTGATGAATTAAATATGTTAAGTGTGGGATGAAAATACGAGGTGCCATTTTTGTTTATTCGCAACTCTTTCGTGGATGCGCGACCTGCTTTTTATTTATACTCCACCGTGACAGAGGTACTAATACATTTTGATTTTGTTTAATATAATCAACACCTCAGTTATCATAGACTCGTTTGTGATGTATTTAGATTGAATTAAAACTAAAATACAACACCAACATTGGTTACAGAAAAGCAAATACCAGTCATACATTGAACCTCTAAATATGTAGATGCAAGAAATAATCGTTGTCCCTAATCAACGCGATACAAATTATAATGGGGCTAGTGATGTAAACATGCCAGAAAAACGTTGCGTTATCGATAAATCCGAGAGCACTTGTCGCAAACTATATATTGCGAGCTGCGCCCGTGCCGGCCACACCGAGTCGACTGCCTTAGGGTTGTCACTTAGCACATAAACCAATATATTGGAACACGTCATCGTATCCACTGCATAAATGATTCGACTCGGAATTAAAAATTGGTACAAAAGAAATAAACTATAGGTGCGTTGAGTTAGATTAAATGCCAAATTGCTAACCAGGGAATGGTTATTATAAGTAATAATTCCAATTATAAATGCGCCGTAAGATATCTTAGATAGGGTCGTCAAACGTCGCAAAATTTGAGACTTAAATAATTTTTTAAAGTTACAATAGATAGTATATTTAAAAAATGGAATAATCCTTTCTAATATATGATAACTAACGAAGCAATTTATAAAAAAAACACTGTATTTATCTATTGGAATTATAGAAAAAAATGCAATCAAAAAATTTTGGGCTTTAAAAAATATGAGAAAGTTGGCAGCCTTAGTCGGTTGCATGGCGGCGTTTATTAAGTAGTGTACGTTTCAATTGCCACGCCAACCCACTGTATTTATTGCACCTTTTCAATGCTTGAATAGAGATAAACATATGTTGTGTCCAGATTAATGGACCTTTTGTGCGAGCCCCGGGATCGCCGCGAACATTCGCCGAACAGTTTTGTCTACGACAATAATCTGAAGGTTTTACTTATTACAAATAGTCTTTTCCACGGAACAATAAAATACCAAACGGCTTGATATCCACTCAAAGTGATATTCGAGCTTATGGAGTTATGCAGATGTTTTTAATAAAGCAATTCCAAGGATTTTGATAACTGCACCCTCGGATGCGAGTACTAGATGCCAAATGTAAAAGCTTTCATCCATACGTATTTATAATAACAAACTCACCTCGACAGTATCAAGCTAAACACCACAGTATGTGTATATCAGTCAAAGACGACAGAGAGGATCTTCCATCAATAAACAGCTTAATGTTTATTGACCCTTAAGAAAAACAAACTCGCCTCACGTACAGGCACGTGTAATACCAAATCAACTTGATTGATATGAATTTCGTTAGCAACATCTAATTAGCTGTCATGTCTATTGGTGCCCTTCGCGTTTCCGCGGTAACAAATTGCCGATTGGCCGAAAAAAACACCGCGCCGCCACGGCGTACATAATTACAAGGCGCAAAATAAAACGACTTGCGCTTCAAACCAGATACTAAAATAAGAAATTCGATGGTAATTCCTCAAGGAATTTACGAGAGCCTGTCATTACGCGAGACCCGGTCGAGGACCCCCACGACTGCAAATTGGCACTCAAACAGTAGAGACACAATCCATCAATTAATTATACGGCCAGCGACATCGAAATTACACCTCGCCTCAAATGAGACATTCAAATTTAAATACATCCATCGTACGTAGAACACGACGCTGCGCCTAACTGTAACGCTACCGAAACGGACGAATTCCCATTTCGAATTCACAAAACTGCGCCGTTAACCATACGAGCTGTCTCAGGACCATCGAAACTGAGCACATAATTGCGTAATAACTCAGAAACGATTACGTTAACAATTTTGGATTGTGCGTTGTTATTATTATTACATCGGTGGTGGAGCACGTGAATGTGTGCATCCCAATCTTGCCGGGTTATAAGTGTGGCCAGTTTTTGCAGGACCCCAAGCTTTCCGAGATTCCGAGTGGTTTAATGAAGCCATTACCCGCAAGAACAAGCTCAGGCGAGGGCAACCACATTAGGTTGTTACCGTTTTACTTCACTTCGGTTTGAGAACGCGGCAAGGATAAAATAAACCTTGTTGTATGCCTTCAGCCTAGTGTACAGAAAGTTTAAGTTAAGAAATATTTAATTTAGATCAAATTTACAGTGCCTTATCATTTTAATTCCATAAGTATCTACAGGATCCAATTTCTGAAACAGTTACAGATATTTTTCGATCTGTAATCCGATAACGATATCGATCTAATCAATACCAAATAACTATTAAATTGTTAGAAATTTGCCGTTGGCTAAAAAATCCACATACCGCCGTAAGTATAACATGAAATCCATCGACCCACAGTTTCCGAAGACGACCGCCACGAAACGGCACCTACCCACATTTAAATGGAAATAAAAAGAAATGCCCAAATCGCCCGCAGGAACACTCGTGCGCCGACATGCTGTCTTGGCCGCGTAGAAAAAGAATCAAAAAGGCATTCCGGTTCGTTAGGACTCGTTTCGCGGTCCGCTCTCGTATTTATATGTTTAGATGCTTTTGTTTCGACGCTGAAAATGTTAACTGAATCTCGTTAAGACTCCTGATTGGACTAGCTTACGTTGACTGCTTCAAGCGTGTGTGATTCGAAAACACATTCTGTATCGCTCGACTAATTACTTCTGCTACTCTCCTCATGTTGCGTGTTATTACAGTTTGGACATGCCACAAGAACGTTATTGTATTTAGTGCCTAAAGAAACCGATTCCTTACGGATAAAAAAAATTGTGATCACATGGAAACAAGAGAATAGCTTATATTAATAATCCCACAGTCGGTTTATTTTGATATGTGGGCGGAGACATGTTACAATTTTAAGAGCGAAGCGGTCGTTGGTCTTTGGGAAAGTGATCAATTAACAGACGCCTAGCTACAATCTTTAAAAATGATATTTGAACAGTCTTAAGCCGTTCGTTGGGCGAGTAATTAATTGTTTTCCAATACCGAACTAGCAACTCACGTGGTCATTAGCGGCCCTTGAGCATCCCGAACCAACGGAAGATGACTAGGCATTCTGTCCCATACTCGTACGTGCTTGAACCGAAAATAAATTATTATTTCCTAATAATCGAGAAAGTACCGCTAACCCCGAGGAATGCCCATCGAAATCATTTTGTCGAACAGGATCCTCGAATTAAATACATATTAGAAAACGCAGCATCAGATTAAGATACACATCAAATTATTGTGAGATAGCTTCTAATATCGATACAAGAACAGTTCACGTTAAGAAACAGATTATTAATTTACTCTCACAGCCTCAAAGATAGGGTTTTGTAGAATTCACGTTTGGAAATGATGAACAATTACAGAGAAACGTGAATCATGTTTGAAATTAAAACAATCTTGTAAATATATAATGGAGGACGACAAATATACAAGAGGCAAATTAATGCATTACATAAAATTTTAACTAATAATGAACATTCAATTAGCATTATACATTACACTTCAAAAATTAACATGGACATGAATAAAACTCATAGAAATTAAAACAGTGTTCTCACTGAGACGCCAGTTAGACTAACAAAATGAAGCTGCGGTCTAAAAACACAATTGAGAATTCGGCGTCGTCATCTCGGTCAACGCACGACTCATCAGAACATGTTAATCTAAGATCATTAAGAGCGATAAAGACATGCGGCGATTACCCTACAATACACGATAAAAAAAAACGTAATCAATTCAAGAGGGTCCTAAGAAAGCGACAAACTTACGCCCACGATCCGGCTCGAAGGACCAACGGAATAATAAGGCAATTTGTAAGAGAGAAAAAAATATCCGGTATGACGCTCAATTAAGGCGATTGTCTCTATTTTGAATACTGAGTCGCATTAGAAATGGTCTAATCAACGAAAACCATGTGATAGATGGTTTAACAATGACTCTTAAATACTGGTCTCTTTGTTAAGTGCAAAGTCTTGTTGAGTACAAACAGATCAGTATTTAAATATTTATTTTAAATAAGGACTGTTGTGATTTTAATTGTTAATTCATTTAGTTGAATGTGATTTATTCTGTTTATTTTAATTCATTTAAATAAAGTATTATTAGCTCTTGCTTTTTGTAAATACTTAACATGAAATAATTTTTCGTTTTATTTTGCAAAGTCACGCTTCAATGACATGATATCTTACTAGACACGCATGTTTCTGCCGTTCTGCCGTCATTTTTACATCAAAAATTTAATTTAGTAGGAGTTTCCAAGTTATTTGCCTTTAAGTGTAAATAAATTTTACCTAAAACAAGATAACATCCACAGCAAAAAGGTATTTGACATTCGACCTATTCCTTAATATTCTCATTTCGTCACCAAAACATTTGAAATATCTTAATTGTACGCAATGCCACGAAAACTCAATCTACGTTAATGTGGGGAAAAAATGTGAGGCTCTCAACATTGTCCATATCAAAATCACATTAAGACGTCCAAAAACTGACCGGATAACTGCCTCGTCGCATCACCGGAGGCTAACGAGCGAAAGAGAGTAATGATCATGACGACCTGACAGGGATAACAGCATCATATAGACATGTTTCATCTTTCTTCACGCATATCTTAAGCTGAGATAAACCTGTATCACTAGCATATATCTACACGGATGATATAAATGTACCTGCATATCGCTTGAAGTTTGAGAGAGATAGAAATATGAAAGCGTTGTTCTGCCAACGTACAAAAACTAAAACGAAATCCTATGCGTGGCTGAATTGGAAAATATTTGACATTTACTATCAATGGTACAAATGAAGTATTGTACAATAACTGAGTACAATAAAAACTTTCCAAATATCACTTGGCTTTGGTGATAGTACAAACAAAATATTGCATCAAGTCATTGAGTGCTCGTCGAAGTTTCTGGAACATTCTCAATCGCTCCAAACTGTCCTGGCACAGTGAAACGATTTAACACCGACACCGGTACATTCGTATATCAGATGTATTATGTACTTCTAATAACTCAATCCTTACAAAATTATACGGAGCCGAGAGAGCATATCACTATTATTAAAGCACATTCGATGTTTTATAGTGCGCCGCTCTAAATTACGCCGGACACAATGTTGTTTAATAGCCCGAAGGAAGTGATCAAGTACCGAAAATAACACTATTATTCCCCGTACTCGTGTATGTATTGCCTGTTTACATTGCCGTATCTTTCCAAAAGATATGTTCAACTATAAAAGATAAGTGGACATGTAACATGAAACGTACGAAGCTTAATTTACATTTAATGCTATGAATATAACAATTGTCATCCAGCACTACTTCTGCATTAACCTAATAATTTAAAATAAAAAGAATGAATGCATCTGATGTATCTTTTTAAATTGGATATTTATTTGCAAAATACTTATTGCATAAAATAATATATGGTACATTACATATTATGATTATGACTGTAGTGGTTTCTATTCGTTGTTAATAAGGCGAAAGCCAGAAAAATATTTTTCAACACAAAATATTTTTTTAGATTACGCCTTCTAAGTAACATAGGATAGATAACTTGTAATAACTTCATATATTTATTCATTTGATTCAACTAACAATTCATCCATTAAATATTTACATTGTAATTGCATTTATTTCAATAAATAAAAAATGTCAACACATTATATGAATATATACCATGTCACACGACCATTACGGGAAGTGATATAAATGATTGTATTAAACACATGATCACCAATAAAACGCTATTACCCGAATATGGAAATGTACAAAACGTTGAAAACTACACACCGATTCATTAATATTCATATGTGACGAATGGGGCGTTACTCGACCACAGCGCGCAGAGCACGACACGCTCGAGCGCTGTTCATCAACAGAAGAAACCAACCACTTAAAACATCTCATTCCGCATTCGCGCCTATCAATTCGCGCTCACAAACCTACCTATCAAGCGTTCAAATAGACGCGCGGATGAAATTATCTAAAAAAAAAACAATTTACACTTCAGCTATATATTATGGTAAAGCTTTAATAGATATATAAAGCATTGCAGAGTTGCTAGAGAGAATGGATGACGAAAGAATGACAAAAGAGATATACACCGCGAGTGTTGATGGACGTAGGTGTCGAGGGAGGCCAGGACTCACCCATCTCAACCAAATATGTAAGATATTGGCTGATGGGGGAGTCAAAAGACTCCGAAACCGGCGCGTATGCATGGCGAGACTGATAAATGTAGATGAAGCACGTCAGGCTTGTAACAACAAAAATGTTTGGCACTCGGTGCTTTCTGCGTACCCCGATCGGAACCTGGTTCTTATTGAAGTATGTGTTGTTCTTATTGAAGTATTGCAATGAGAATATGTTAAATTTTATTCGAAATAGACACTATTGTGTACGTATGTATAAATATATTCGTCACGTTGTAATAACAATATACCTGTTCCGTTTGTGGCGGTCGTTTTGTGATTTCTCGTTGAACCACGCCCCGGCCATTATTGTACAAGAAAGCGTAGGGCTGGTGTTATCGATTCAAATTGATACTCGCATCATACTTTCTCATTGTCGTATTATTGTTTTTTTTTGTTTTTGTTTTGTTTTGTTTCGATTACCAACGTAATGAAATTTTCTTGTTGCGTTTTCGCTGCGCTTGTTTATCTTGTGTACGATTTATTTTTCGTTTTGTTCGTGTTTGTTGTGCGTGGGAGTTGTGTCAATATTAAAATTTTCTTGTCAAATTTTTTCGGGTTTTTTAAATGTTATTCGGGTAGTGCTTGGACTTACTAATAAAGGGTTATCTTTTAATAAGAGTGCCTCTAGGCATTAAGTCTGACCTTCGTTAAGCCCAGTTATACCTAGATGAAACAATAAAGTTGAAAAAAATTAACCACCCTAATTCCAATCGATAACACCATTATTAAAATACCTATACGCAATTTATTTAAACTATAGCTAGAATAGCATTTCATAACATTAAGGATGTCAATCATATGTAAATGGGCAACATTTTCCAATCGTTATTCTAAAGGGAAAATACACACGACGGTCGCACGTCGACAACCTTAAGACGCTATCGCCCGCGAGCCTGAAACGTGCCCACGCTGTATATTCACGTAATGCACGTAAGTATATCGCGATGCTATTTATTTGATTGCCCTTTGGTTTATATTACGAAGGAGTGTGAACATATTTACTATCGACGTTCACATAGATTACGGCGACTCTAATATTATACAGAAGAAAAACCAGAAAACTTTCTAACGTTGGCGCTTCTTACCTTTAGGATTTTTTTATTACCTTATTATATAGAAGTTGTGAGTCATGATAATACTCTTTCTAATATCCCATGGAAGTACCTTAGTTACTTAAGCTAAAGTCATCTAAGGCTATAGAGACAACGCCTTCCATCCTTAAGTTCTTCAACATTTCGTTCCACAGTGTGTTATTAAACTACCCTTAGCTACAACCGACTTGAAGCGCGTAATATCTTATTGTATCTGATTAATAAACCCTTAAATCCAAAAACTCAATGCCGGGGAAGTCTTATCAGGAGTTACGCATAACCATCTGCTATTCATAGTCAAATTGAAAGTTTGATCTATATTGGTAATCAACAAGAGGCGTCGCTTGTATGAATTTTGAAAAATCAGGAGAAATGCTTTTAGAAAGTCGGGCACTTACATATATTTATAAATTAATAGTTTAATTATCTAAAAAACTATTATAGGCTTCATAAAACAAGTAAATGTTTATATACCATTGTCTCTTCTTGCAATTATGGTTACCTACCATAAAATAATATAAATCATTATGAAATAACATATTATATGGGATCGATTATATTCGTAACAAACCTATATTATTCCCTTGAATTTGTCGTAGGAACGTTGCGAGGGCATTATTACGTTGATGCGAGAAAGCAAACAGGCAAATGTTTGCGCGGTGGCAGTTTGCCGTGACGGCCGGCGTAGCTTACCGTGGGTCAATATTGACGGTGCGCGCGCGCATCCAGGGCTGATGCTCGAGACGACGACACGCAGAAAGTCAACTCCTCTTTATGAGATAAGAAACTTGCGATATATATCCTATCAAATTAATTTATAAGACAGAGTTATTTATAAAAGTGTTGATAGAATGATTTTCTTTAAAATTTTACGGTAACTAATATAACCGATTGGTAATAATTTGTTAATATTAATTCATAATACATAGATGCGAAAATATTGTTTCTTATATTATAAAGTTGTATGTTTCTCATTTTATTAATAAAATCTAAAAAAAAATTAAAATCGTGTTTGTGCCAACCCTACGCATCGGGTTATAAGAACTCGAAGCTTTTATGGAGCAGACTTTAAACGACGGAAATCTTTCGTTTACTTTACATTGCTACCTTTAAGCGACTGCAACGCACACAAAATCGTATTTACCGATCATTGGACGCTTCACTTTACACAACGATATGATGGGGTAAATTTCATAACAAAACTAGATTATACACGCAACTTTGTCTGCGTCTATGGAAATTTATAAATAGTATTCATTGAAAATTTACTAAACAGAGCGAACGTTGACCAACAGTATTAAAAGAAAAAAAAAGGTGTTTTATTAAAAATAGTGTTGGTTAGACTTTTTTCGTCGCGGCTAAGAACTGGGAAGCACTCCAGTCATATTCGATCCGAAGTGCTCCGCCTTTCACTTGTGTTCCGGCTCTATGTCGGCAGTAGGTATCTGGACGTTGTCTGAAGGTGCGTTCCAACGCGGACGCCGCTCCCTCGAGAGAGACGGTGGACTTCTGGTGACGTCTGAACGAAATCCTAGAGAAACATGGTTTTTTTAACGAATTTGTAAGGTATTTGTGATTTGCACATACATTTTCATCGATAGTAATGATCATTTAAAAATAGATGCTCCTTGTTCTGCACGTGTGGACGATAAAATGCTAGTTTTGTCAATTTTTTATTACAATTACTTTTATATTATAATACTTTACTTTTATTACTTTGATTTTTATCACTTTTATATTATAATATTTCTTATTGAAATAACTTAATATATTTTATATTTCTAATAAATAAAGTTATAATGAAAAAAATAATAAAATACCGAGTTAATAGTTTGCATAATATTATATGTTATATAAACTATGAAGTATTGCATTATATAAACAAACTGGCAACTGTCAGTGCCATAAAAGATTTATAACGGATCATTCGGTCCTTATAAGACCGTTACAAAGCCGCTTGTGCTAGTTTTCCGTTATGTAATATAAATGTATGGTACCTATAAATATATTAGCTTAATTCAATTGCAAAAGTAATTT
>DVPR01000321.1:0-14715 GCA_018239345.1 Oxynetra stangelandi
GATACACTATTGTAACTTAGTACAATACAGAATCCATCAAAGATAGTCAATAACAATCCTCGATAAATCATAGTATTTTGTTTGCTCAGTAAGCTCTCAATCCCGTTCTGATTGCACAGTCGATTCCAATCCGTACTATGTATGTACGTGTATATATGTAGCTATATAGTTTACATTATCTTAGCTAAGTATATGAACATGTAAAGAACAGTATCATACATATATGCACCTTAGTTTTTATTGATTTCACCTGTTTTTACAAATCAAAACGTTCTTAAATACAACTTATCATTCAAAAGTGTACCCTCATTAATAGATTTATATATAAAAAGTAAATATAAACACCAATTGATTAATATAACAACGATAAATACTTACAGCTATAAATAATAACTTATCCAATTCTCAGACATTGTCATAACGTTTTTAGTTAAACATGTTGTATCAGACTACCATAAATGTACTTATTTTGGCTTGGTATTACCGTAGCAATACTTTAAAGAAATAACCACAACTATGGTTATGTATGTATGAGGTGATCCAATTTAGAGACAGTTTGGCACAATAACTGTCGTTAGTCTGCATAGATACATCGCTAATCAATTTGGATAGTGTGCCTTGAATGAATATGAGAAAGAGTGAAATTTAAATGTATCATCTCAGTACTTTCTTCACTTTTACTTAATATACGAAGATAATATAAAAATGTATTAAATCATCACAGCCGCTTTCAGACAATTCTGTTTTGTTCGTGCTATTATGCAACAATATTATTGTGTGGTTTACACTATGTGTGATTAGAAGCAAATTGATATCATAATAAATGAAAGACACATACTCGTATACCTAAATATCTTCCGAATTCTCCACATTTGGCCATACGATCTAAAACTAAGCAGAACCTGTGTAAAGGTAACCAGACGGCTGATAAACTATATACAGACATAAAAATACATATATACATAGTAAACGTTTATATAAATAGAATATCTCATTTGCAGGATAAATTGAGAAGGTCCGAGATTCTGAAAGACCAGCAATTTTTGAGCATTTGTATGTCACCGTACCAAAAATTATATTTCTATTAATTATTTTTATTTCCCGTTTATTTCAAATACATTTTTAATCTTAAATGGTTTAAATTTATTTAATTTTGACTATCTCTCTTCACCTTGTCCCAATTAAGTTAATCAATCAAGCCTGTCTCCACCATTCAGGTCAAGATAATGAAGAGCACGCCCATTTCAGGTCCATTTTCGCTTGGAGATTAGTACGGGCTAGATACTACGATGTGCGTAATATAAATATGTAGAAGGAAGCAGTATTTTACTACTATATATAAATAAATTTATTTCTTGGTTCAATTTCATTTCATAAGACTTACACACATATATATAAACACACACACACGCAAATTCACATACACGTACATGCACACCCACCAACATATACACGCTTGCAAGAAGTTCTTAAAAAAAAACAACAAATATGTGGTTTGATGAATTTTTCCGCATAGTAGGTAAGCGTCAAACATACGTATATATCGAGCAAGATAAACCCTAATGGATACGGATCTGAACTATTATTAAAAATATGATATATAGTACGGTGTGCCCGTGTCCAATGATTTCAGCTCAAAGTGTTTACATATGAATGAGTGTTTGTGAGTGTAAATGTGTTTGTTTGTTTTATTATATATCACTTGTAAGATTTATAATATATTTTACGTATTTATTCCGATGTTTTATAATTATCTGGCCTCTTGTTTTCATTAAGCCTACCCCAATATTTCACCGTCACCGTGAGTAGACTGGGCGACAACGTTGCTAAACATTAAATTGGGTCTTTGTAATCCCCTATTCTTAGGTAACATTAAAAACATATTTTTTGAAAAACATTTAACAAGAATAATCCCTTAGAGAGTGCGACGCCGACCAACAGAAGCTTGTTTCAAATATTCTTCTGCTTCGATCCATGGTAGATATATAAAACAGTAAATGACATGAAAGCATATTAGATATTTGTTACTGCAATTATTACTGTTATTTCTTTGAACATTTTCTACATCCCTATCCTTAATTAAGATTTTTTTCATTTCATTTCATTAAAGGTTGCCTTGAAGATATCGCTTTCTTAGCGAAAGGCCACCTTTTGTATGCCCAGCATGTATTAATTATGTATATTTTCCTCGTATAATATATAAATTATATAATACTATATCTCTGGATATTTCTACACACATTTCACCACACCTAAAGAGTATGAATATAATAAATGAAATAAATAATAATAATTCCGGTGGCATATTTAAAATACGTTAAATTTGTATAGTGACCATTACAGTTATACTAATTGTTATTTTTTACACATCGCAAAAATCTCAACGGATTATACGGAAACTCTAAAAAACGTCATACCCCTAAGGTTAAAAGTAATGTTCAGTGAAAAAATAATTTTTTTTTGGACGAACAAAAAGCAGATAAAGTGCCTTCACGAGAAAGCAATTTCATTAAGTATATTTACCCAATGTATACTATCTAATGATATATTTAATCTTTCTCACCAAGAATTTTGATTAGTTTAAAGACATTTTAAGGCTTTTCCTACTAATTGTTGTCCATAATAGATCTTCCTGACTTCCTGAAAAGTTTCAAGAGTAAATAAAATCCTGTATTTTCCACGTTACTATGCACGTTAAAATATTTAAGAGAAACATTAATACATTTTGTTCGTGCAAGTTTCTTTATCAGTATGTATGTATGTAAAATAAACAAAAAACAATTATTTGAATCTTTTGACCAATATGTTATGAATTTTATACCGGCGCATTGTATTTTTTTTCAAATTATTAATTAAATCACAAACTATGCTCATTAACACATTCTAAGAAAGCGTATGCGAAAGATAAAGCTAAGCGTACACGAAGTAAAATCGATGTGGTGTAATAATAATTTCAGGAACTTTCAATCTTCTCTGGATTGCTTTTCTTTAGTTTTAGTTTCAATTGAAACTACAAACAAGATGAACTTGGTTGGCTTTCTATTACCGATAAATCCTTTGAAGATAATCCTCTCACTGCACGCGACAGCACGAATCACTCCATTGTTTTCATTTAAATAAATACTTTAGAAATTTCTCAAACATTTGCGATTGTGATTTATTTATTATTAATATAAGTTTATGTCTATTTTTGTAAAATTTTAAAAGTGTGTAATTTTTTTTTAAGTTTTTTATACAGAGGTAAATTTATTACAACTATTTTGGATGACTGAAGATTTCTGTGACAGATTTTCTTCTGACTAAGCAAACCCACTAGCCCGACTGCTAAACAAGATCACGTAGAATTGATATATTATTGTGTAACACGGGCATTTAAGCGTTTGGCGCACAGCTATAGTGGTTTTCACGTTTTCACCATAAACACGGTGAGATCACATCACCGAACGATACTAATAAAGAATACTGAACCCATAATCCCAAGTTTTATTCTCCGGTTGCAGAATAAGTCCGTCGTTTCTTTTACTTTTGTCTTTTGTAATAAAAAATGGCGGATAAAAGAGGGTCGCCTTGATAAATTACAACGATAAGAACTTTCCTCTGTTTTACAAGTTTGTATCATCTCGCTAGTAAATCGTTGCAACTGAAAACTAAGTGTTGCGACCGGATAGCGGGATATAAAAGCAAAACAACCGTTTTTATTTACAGAACGACTAGGTGTGCGTATAATTTTTAAACATGATTTTTTTTTGTTCAGTAATTTCTAGAACATAGGGTGACTTCAACAATCCTGTTATGTTTATATACTTCAATAATAACGAACAAATTATAGTACGGATTGAAAACGTTATTTAAATAGTATGTATACCACCTACACGTGTATATAATTTCTCACAAAATTCAACTTTGTCTGTCTGTTAAAGTTTTGGTTTAAAAGCTTCGTTGTAAAATCGTCATGTCGGTACAATGCTGTGTGTCGCTTTTCCAATTAATAGTGTTGTACCTTTTGTGATTTTGTAACTTGAAAACCATATCAATGATATTTGAAAATAGCTACAAAAGCCATTCTATGTCAGACAAACATTCTGCTCAGGTGGTCTTACTGCTGTAAATATATTACACGTGTCAAAACTGAGTTGTGTACATGTAATCACAAACTTCTCTTCGCCAGATGCCTTTTAAGGAAAGTCAAATAAAATTCTATATTATGCTAATGCGAGATCACACAGTGAATCAAGGATATCTGTCTCTCTCAATTAGTAATTTGAACGTAATTTACTATTACTATTATCTTTCTTGTTTCTACACTCGATAATTTTTTCCCATACACTAAAAATAATAAACGAAAAGTATGATTTTGATTTCAGACCGAGCGACAATATACTAATGCGGTATGTACATATATTTCTAGGTAATAATAAATTATTTTTTTACTTATTCCGAATATAAAAACAAAAGCCGTGTTTTCTACGATCAAAATTTTTCCATATTCAATTTTTTTTGCCCAGTAAAGCAATAGAAGAGTTCCACGAATTTACAGTCGAACAACAAACAAACCAATTAGGGATGCAGAACTCCTCGCTAGGCTCGGGCAAGCGAATTGGAAAACGATTCGACATTATATATCGCTTTGTTTTTTGCCCGTCACTTACATACAGCGCGCGAAACAATGCTAGGCAAGAATATTTTCTGGGAGAAATTACTTAGCTTACTCGATACTCGGTAATCCATCCAAACCAGCTATGTTAAAATCTTTATTTGCCAAGGCATGTCATACAATGGTTTGCCATGTTATACAATGTTTTGCCATGCCGTACAATTTTTTGCCATTGGACTTTAATTACTACACAACATTATACAGTTTTTTGAATAGCGTCATATAAACAACTTAACCATATTATTTTTATACTAACATAACATTTATGAAGTCCGATTTGTAAGCGGGTGACAGCGGGTCGGTAAAATGTAAGCCGTCACGTGTGCGCCTTATCGGACCCAAGTCATATTGCAACATGGCTAATTTTATTATCTCTACCTGCCGTAGACCGAAGGGCATCTGAAGCTCATCAGCAATAACTGTCACAATGTATGGCTTTGATAAAGCAAACGTTAATACCTCAAAAGGAATTAAACAGTTGGAATTAGAATTATGATAATCGTTTTCTTCATCCTTATAGCACCACGGAAACAGATAATTCTATTTCATAGACGCTATGACGATCTACGAATCCAATAACGTCTGCATATATAAAATAAGTATTTATACTTGCTAGTTGGATACTGGCTAATAACTAACTCCTAATAAAATTACAGTAAATCGGCTTCTCATTTGAGTCAATGATCATTTATAGTCATTTTGTAAAAACCATTCGACACCGATGTTCAAATGTTACACAATAGAATACGTTTTGCCCAACACTGTTAAATTCAGTTAAGCACAGCATTTCTGCTTCAGTGCTTACGTAACAGGCACATGAATGTCCTGAAGTTAATAAATCCTAGTGCCGACTGGTCCATACAGCGCCACTAGGTAGGTACAGCCATAGAATTGTATTATTATTATTATTAATTAGTATACTTCTATGAAAATGATTCATCGACTACATTACTGGGTCCTAGGTGCATGTCATTCCGTAAAGGGGAATGTCGAACGTCTGAGATGCTACACGGGAGCTTTTCGTTCAATATCGGTTAAGCGACTTACTGTAACTCTGTGCCAATTTATGTTTGTTTACCAATGAATTCCGTTAATTCCATCTGTCGACTGCCATGGTAGTTTTAATTGATCAGTTATTAAGTTATTTTTTATATTATTATTATTATTATTATTTTAAATGCATGTTTCTGTTATTTTGTATGATTGTTGTTGTTTTTTTTAAATTAATATTATTAATTTTTTGTTTTATTTATTATTATTATGATTTTGTTATACTTTATTTTTTTCTTTATTGGATTTCTTTTCTTTTATTCTGTTTGTTAAGTCTTATGTATAATCTTATCGTCGGCGTTGGTTGCTACAAAAATCTAGCGTTACTCCTCTAATTTCATTTAGAAGGTTTGTTTTTAACTTAGTCTTATGCGCTTTCCAAATTTCGAAAATTTTGTTCGCTTAAACATGCAAACATTCATGCCCCTATGCTCAATTAGGCAAACCGCCATTTCACTCGCTTGCAAAACCAGAGTACTAAAACAAGCTGTTTCGATGCGTGACCGCACTTCTCTGCCACGCACAAGCACTGGAAAAGTTAGGTTTAACTTTCAGTAGGTACTTATATTTCGAAAATTACTTTTGTTGTTTCAGACAATATAGAATTTGAAAAAGACCATAGCAAACAGATTGCCATCATTGTGAACTATGAACATAATGTTCGACTTTAAATTAGTTTCACATCGGACTTTTCTGAAGTTAGTTACGCAGGTTCTTTTATCCATAAAGTTATAATGATCATTTTAGTATATCGATGAGCTTGTTCAGTTTCAGATCACCGTTAATACTATGCGATCGTAAAAAAAAATTTAAATTTTCGATGGTCCATTAAATGGTTTCAGACTTTCGAAAGGCCAGTTGGCCAGTAAGTAGGTTTTCAGCACCTGAATAAATATTATCAATGTCTTGGGGTTATGTCGACACACAGCGATCTAATCCCAACACAAAGCATAGCCTGTTCATAAACTACACATTTTACGCTCAGACACAGAGCAAATGCTTGAACTTGTCAGATAAATATTTGTCCTGATTGGGAATCGAACCCAAGACCTCTGCCTCAGCAATGAGATTTACTAATGACTTCGGTAACGTTCCAGTCAATTATATATATACAAATAATTCCAGGTGAAATAAAAAATATTGGTCAACATGTCATTCTCTCCTCGAAAATTGAGCAAAAATCCTATGACAACGTTATCTGAGATTTGAATCTTAAAAATGTCATTTACAATAACAATGAATTAAAAAATCGCGAGGAAACCTCAAACCACTCCATAATGCGCTCAGAAGCTGGTAAAATTTGTCTGGCAAAATTTGACAGACTACGACTCAAACTGCTAATTATGAGAGAAGACTTCTAGCCGACAGTCAAATATTATAACGATAAATGATAATGACGAATAATTTACTGACTATATAAAATATTATTAAAATGACATTTCTGTTGTTTGATTTAGTTGTTGTTTGATTTAGTTTCATAACCTGTGAATGCTGACTAAATTTCTAAGCATCGTAAAGTTTCACTCGACAAAATGTCTATTGTTTTAATAAGTTTATCATTTATTCTCATGATGATAATCCGTTTGCATTCAATGCTATTGAAAAGTGGAACGCGGTCAAACTGCCCATTCAGTAGTATTATCTACTTCGTGACATTTACAATTCTGAATGTCTCGAAACGGGTCGTAACACACGGACAGCCTATTTCCTTTTGCATGTCGTTATTGCGTTGTACAAAGGCGCGTGAAACAATCAATTTTGACCCTTACGGTTTTGGTATAAAGATCACATGTTACGTCCACGTCGGATGTGATGGTTAGCTTTACGATGCGAGCCGTTAATATCTATGCGTAGCGGGCTAGAAGTTAAGCGGCATGAAGACTATCGTGTTAATTCATGCCAATATATCCTTTAACGTTCAACAATAGGCATCAGAATCGTATGAGTAGTACACTTGGAGGGAGAAAGATGAGTATGAAAACAGTATCTAGGAGATTTCGGTAGCGGTCTTAAAGACTTTAGAATTCTAGCAGTACGGAAACATTGAAGAAACCGTTTATGCAAAATGGAACTGAGAGTTGCGCGGTTTTATGATCTGACAATGCGAATGGTAAATCCACAACAATATGACCACTGGTTTCCCCTAGCAATGGCTTAGACGGTACGCTTTTCACGCAATATCGAGATAATGTATTTCGATCCCAGATTTCGATTTGATTTTGTTCTATCGAGTGATAAATGTTTAAAGAAATAAGATTCATGCATGTTTTCTTATAAACCTTCAAAAGGAAACAGCTCATGACCTTAAAAGGGAATAGGAATACAATAAACAATTACATAGGAAATAAAGCGATAAAAATGTGTTTATTCATTCATTCATAATGTGGCAAGTGGAAAACACGAAAAGTAGGGGCTCATAGAGAACAAAATTCATAAATCGAGAAGTGGACTTTAGGCCAATGATGATTATGAACAAACAAACTGATGAATGAAACAGTTTTAAATCTTAAAAACGTTCAGAAAGTCATAAATCAGCGATACAACGGAGCTAAATAGTCCTCATTATGATTTTTGCTTGACTCACTACGCGTTAATATTACTGACGATCCTTGTTTCTATATTAATAACGACATATTACCTCCTGGAACTGCTAACCATTGTTATGAACAAACGATATTAATAAAAATATGATTACGCAGGTAATTTAATTTCATACTGCAGCAAACATTACAGTCTGTAGTGAAGGTAAACCAAAATAATAAAATTTCAACGAATACCCATAAGTTTTAATTTTGCTATAATAGTAATTTATTGCTTTAAGCATTTAATTAACGGTCTGGGTATTATACGAATACACGTACAATATTTCGCTCCTATTATTGAACCATCGCTATTTATGGTAGATAGTGAAATATTGCTTGTACAAATTCGTCGATGTATTGCAAAGTTGAATAAATCGTCAGTAAGGTTGCACGGAAATATCATGTAAGGTAAGACCATAGTAACTTTAGTAGTGCTTCAGCCTTTGCGCTGAGTGGTTGTATGTGTAATGGAGGCGATTTTGTCCCTCAAACTTTGGAGTGTAAAATACGCGATGACCTGTAAAGCGAATCAGACTAAATTAATTGAGTTCGACTAATTAATTATTTCATGACTTTAATCCTGTATGTGATCGCGTGTTTTTGGGCTGTTGTTTATAATTATAATTATATAAATTACTGTAATTAGTGATGGTTAAACCGGAGTTGAACATCGTATTCAGGGACATTGAAACCGGGTTTCCTGGTATAGGTAAATATTATTCATTAAACTTATATACTTTGAACTACAGTTTTAAGCTCTCTTCGTCATTGGACCCTTGCCCACCAGTGGGATAAAAGGGGATAAAGTGGGCGATGATGAGGATAGTGGAAATTTCATTTGTAATTACAAATGGAATATGCTATATACACTAATTAATTTTAATAAAAAATGGTAGTCATTTAATACTGTAACTTGTTTACGTATTATTTAAAAATGTTAAAAAGAAGCAAACCTCGTTTCTTTATCGAAGTAATTAATCTATAGTTTTATGAAACACTTAATTAGTTTTTTCATTGAAAAATGTAATACACCTAGAGAGTATAATAAGAAAATCTTACAACATTTTATATTATGAGAAGTTCCTACAAAAAATTAAATCGACGTCAATTTTATTTTTAAAGAACCGAGGCGCACCGATTATATGCTATGATTTGATCGTTGGCCATGCAGTAACTGATCAGATTTTGATAAAATTATATGGGATGTACCACGTACGTCGCTTGAGAATATATAAACTAGCTTAATGTATCTAATTTTTTGGTCCCATTAAAATTTAGTATTTTTCATCCTGTTTGAAACATGTATGTATACGAATGGTAGACATGATTGTCCAAAAGGATGCGGTTGGCTTATGATCAAGGCTTCGATAGATTTTTTGTTACATAAGTTTTTAAGATATGTGTATATTTAACATGTACTATCAAGCTATATGAAACACGATTTCGTGTTTTAGCTGTCATAGACGATCTTACCTGTACTTAGACCCAGAGACGGCGTTACTCTAAGGATTATATTGGAAAAAGCCGTGTATCGATCCCTTATCTATTACGCTCCTTAAGGCTAAATACAGCCCGGCATGCTATGTTATGGAGCATAGAAATTGCCGTTCCGTAGTGAAAACTTATGATTGCAACATAATTTCATATATTCGACTTACTTGTTCCCCTTTTAATTTAAATAGTATAAACCTATCCGTCGCTTTGATAATATCTGTTGATTTATAACTTTTTGTAAAAATTGTCAAAATCACATCAAATTGATTAGTTGTATATGACTGGGCTACGACCTTAATAATATCTCGAAATACTTTGTCCTTTCTACGCATCAATGTACGTCAAAAGATTTTTTGTTACTTCTCGTTTTTGTATCTCCTATAACGTACGTTCCGAATATGTATATAAAGCGTCAATTTCATAAAAAAATTGTCTATATTCAATATTCTTAGGGAAACTCCCTACACGTCGGTCTCCCAAAACTTATGAATCATTCAGAAGTCTCTCATAATATTTATCATTGATACTCAATATGTGTTATGTAGTACCTACATACTAGCCGACGAAACTTTAACTGTGGTTCCTCTATTATTACCACTGACATTAATATTCCCATGTTAAATATTTTATTGAGGACAAAAGCGTCATGACAATTAGTCATACATTCGTCACGGTCGTTTGAAAGTTTCCGTGAAAAATTCAATTCTCAGGAGAGCACATTAACAGTTTCATATCACGTAATACTTTATAGATAGCCAACATGAATTTGGACCGCGTGGTATATAACTATGGCCTCAATTCACAATCAAATAGGACACCGTGTGCAGTAGTGAAACGATAAAATGGAGCGTATGATGATGAAGTTAGGAAAAGGATTAAACACTGGGTCTGTTTTCTCAAATATCAATTTGCTACCTCACTTAAATTCACTAGATCAGCGTATCGATGTTGACATCAATCTGAGTTGCGGATAACACATAAACAATTGACGTCCGATGACAGTCTAATTAGGCTAAGAGAACATTGTAACTTGTGTAATTACGAGTATGTTTCAAGCGTATATGAGTAATAGTATTTGGTCGTTTATCAAGGAAAACGTAGGTTGTAATAATCAGCGGGCATTTTTAGGGGTGCAGGTGAGTGTAATACTCATCGACCTGCTGCTCGCAATTCTTAGTTAAGCTATGCACTTAAATGCACATGAAAAAATCGATGTCTTTTGCTACCAGTTTCAGTGAATTCGCAAAGATTTTGTTTGTTACATGTAACACGTTAAGAGCCTAAAAATTGAATGGTTTTTAATACGTGTTGATATTAAAATGCAATCCTATCGTATAGGAGTCAAGTATGTGATGATAGGCTTGTTGGTTTTGAATAAAATAAATAAATAAACACGAGTCAAAAGTTAAAGTAATATTATATACATAGCATGAAAGAA
The DNA here is from genome assembly GCA_018239345.1 of Oxynetra stangelandi. Taxonomy (NCBI): domain Eukaryota; kingdom Metazoa; phylum Arthropoda; class Insecta; order Lepidoptera; family Hesperiidae; genus Oxynetra; species Oxynetra stangelandi. The sequence goes on from DVPR01000321.1 coordinate 11,219, forward strand.
AATCTAGGTGTGAAAAAAGAATGTCTCGCGTGAGCAAAGCGATGTATAACATTAATTACTTATCTGTAACTGTACACATTCATTAATTAGCGTTGATTAGCGAGTGGGAAAAAATCCATACTTCACAAATTAATTACGCGTTTGTCGTTTGTTCGAAATGCTCGGATATATTCGACGTGAATTAATTGAATGTTAGAATAGGATAATCATTTTACAGAGCGGAAGGTTCAACGTTGTCTTTGATTAAATGGAACTCCTTAAAAACAAAAATTAAGGCAATTAAGAACTTGATTGATTCGAGAACAAAGTGTAAATTAGTTACGTTTTCAGCCATCTCTGAATGTTAGGAGCGTGTTTGATTGGTGAACAACATGATTTTGGTGAAGAAAGAAAGTAAGAAAAAGCAATTACAATGTGTGATTATGATCTTGTTATCAGAGTCCTGTAAAGCTTATATAAAAGTATTTAAATACAAAAATAACATATCTATGTATATATGTTATTTTAGTATAAAAACTAATATCCATCTAGCTTCATGTATATTATTGAGGAACTACAATGCTACTGTTAATACTGTCGCGCGTTGGGTTCATTAAAATAGCAGGCATAGAAAGTTGATATACAGCTATTACCCACGCCATCATTAGCTAGCAATGTTTTCTCCAAAGAGTCCAAATGATTCTTCGTACTGTGGTTTGGAAGACCAAACAAGAGCAAGTTCAGGGTAAGTAGATAGTGGCCACTGACAACTAAGGGTCCCTGTTAATGCCCAGTTAGATATCTAGTGACCTTTCAGCATAGTATCAACTAGCATTTCATTAATGTATTTTTTTCGTATAGCAATGTTTATGTTTGAAGACTTTGTTAACATTATAATATACTATTCTTGGGATCCTGATGTTAAATACATACATATATGAGATAATAAATAAATGAAAAAATAAACGACTATTCATAACTATCTCGGTGTTATCCATATATTATACCTCTTATAATGCAATAAATAATAACAATAATAATTATGATTATAAGCCAGGGCTCAAGACGAAACTGTTACTAAATATTCCACTTCTAAGGAGAATAATTTTCTGTGAATTTGTCATAGTACTGGAAATGTTAATGTTTATGAGTTAAGGTTTGTTTTTTATATGAATTGAACAATGAATAAAATTAAGATATGAATACAATTACACAAGAGTTCATTCGGATAACTACATAAATTGCTAGAAATTTCTATACATATAAATTGGTATAGGCCTTTGCTATTCACAAAATATAGACTTAGTACCGTTAGCATAAACAAAGGACGTATTTTTAATTAAATTTATCGCCTGTCTGTTTAACTTGAGACAAGTTGATAATATGGAATTTCCTTTGAGCGGGTTAAGAGGTATTTTTCGATCTTAATCTAAAATGAACTACACTGAAAGCTAAGTGAAACCTACAAGAGTTCAGTTACGTAACAGCCGCGAATGCTTAACTCTTGTTTTTGTATATTATACGCCCAGTCTGTATATTATTTGAAATCAATATAAGTAATCCCATTTGTATATATATCAGTAAAGTATTATTAATCTTTAACTCTAATTACTACTGGATCACCTCAAGAAGTGACAACGAGTCCTTCGAGATCGGCAACATGCGTGTCATAAGTGGTACTCGTGTCCATAGGCGACAGTGACCACCTACCATCACGCGACACCTGTAACTATTTGCGTCTTTGACTTAAGACTTAAGACTTACTTATTGCATCACCTAAGAAATCACGATATTGTAATATTTTAATTAGTACGGTATCTAATCGAGCTATGTCCAATGAGTAACAATTCAATATGATTACATCTTTTCGATAGTCGACAATTGAGTATGATTAGGGAGCAAATGATGCAATCAATGCAAAATATAATTCATAGCAATCATATGAGAATTGTGAGGCTCTTCACTATTTCCGTCGTACACATTTACTTACATTTGGCCGTTGAAAACTATCACGGCTTTATCTTAGGTAACACTACTATTGCTTCTATCCCTGAAGCTAAATAGCACTTCTCGAGTAGATGTTTTCCAAGTTGTAGCTTTTAGATATAGATGTACAAGTGTATTTATTATAAAACAACCTTGAGGATGCTGCGCATGGACGATTGATTTTAGATAAACCCATAGATTTCTGGGAGATTGATAACATGTGCCCTAAGGTCCTCTTGGCTAATTAATATTTATGTCCTATCATATAATTGACTACAGCTGGTATTAAAGAACTCGTACTCTGCAAATTAATCAATTCGCGGTCAAAATGTCTTTTAATAGATGAAAATCGCCATCGCTATTTCCCGTCTTCTATCTAGCATTATCCTCATTGCCCTGATTGCAGTACTTTGAAATATAAAATTTTGTCATAAACCGGCTAATGCAAGGTAGCGATACGAATTTCTATTCCAATTTATAGTTTCTGAGTGAGACGTGCACCTGGTTTTAGCAATTTATTTTCTGTATCAAACATTTTCAAGTTAAAGAGAAGTTGATTTCGCAGGTCTTGGGCAGAATTCCGTTTCATACAATACTAGCGGAAATAGAAACGGAACGCTAAAACTTTGGAATTCATTCAACGTCCCTTACGGTCTTCAATTCAGCACAATTCGGTTAAATTTATTAGAAAATTTGAAAGCTTAGCGTTCGAAATCGCAATTTTAAATGTTAAAAGGTTAAACGTTTTGTGAAATTGTTTTGGATTAATCCTTTGTATTTCAGAGACGAATGAAAAAAAGATAATTAACTTCTCTTCTCACCTATCGAATGGGGCGATTGGGCTTTGAACGACTTAGTTTTTGTAATTACTTTTTAAATTACGATAGGTTGGAATTTTAATGAAATGAAACAAAAGACTAAGTAGGGACAAAAAAAATTGTACGCAAATAGTAGACTAATAAACAAAAAATGAAAGATAACTTCAGAATAATATACGTAAATGTAATCCAAAAGAATGTTACAGAAGTAGCCTTTGGCATATGTGTGTAACCTGGCTCTCAGTAACCTTCCTGCCTAGTTTATGTTTTGATTTTGCTAACATTTCAAAAAGCAAGTTCTTCAAAACGTGAGTTTCTTCTACATTTCTGATCACATTTATTTAAACAAATCAAGCCGTTTCACTGGTGTACATTTTTATGCAATTTAACTATTATTGATGATTATTATTATATGCATATATATTAGAAACCTAATGAGTAATTTGGCTGGTGATAAAATCTGTATACGGTTCGTCCGGGGATGTACCATCGAGACATTTATTTCTGCCGTGATGCAGTTGGCGTTATAGCAATCTGTGTTTCGATTTTAAGAGTGTGATTTCCGGTCTACGTGTATACTAGAAGCGCCCATCTTAGTCCTCAATAGTGGCAGCACTTCGGTGGCTGGCCAAGAATAGGAGAAATTTAATAGTCCTGTTCAAGGTCGGTGGCAGATGTCTATGGGTGGCAGCGATCACTCGTGACTGTTACATG
>DVPR01000322.1:0-14713 GCA_018239345.1 Oxynetra stangelandi
GCAATAGCTTAGTGGCTTAGAATGAAGCCTCCAACTGAAGGTCCCAGGTACAAATCCCGGCGCACACTTTTCATTACAATTTGGGTTTTACTATAATTATATCGTATGCACACCCTATAATTCTCGATAATGTTGTCTAAGGGATGTTAACTTTACTAACCTGCACCTGGTTAGCGTGGCACTCTATGGTCTTGACCCTTTTGATTCTGAGAGGTGGACGTGTCCAGCAGTGGAACGATGAAATGTTGATGGTGGTATATGATAATGTTTTTTTGCATAAACAGAAGCGCCTCCTGATGGTAACCATCCATACCTATATCATATTGTATGTCAAACACATATTGCCAAGTTCAAAGAAACAAACAATAAAATTATTTATTTCCGTCTACAAAATAGGTTTATGGGGATCAGGTAGGGTTTTCCATTCGGGAGACAGCCGAGGATACCGCACTGCTGCGTGTATTTCTGCTGATACGCTGCTATTCTTCTGTACTTGTACACGAAGCATCCAATAATTTATCTACTAGTTCTCTTCAGACTTTTGATTTGATTTATGTTGGATTGAAGTCCAACCAAGAATGGATTGGGACGCGTTTCTATTAGAAAATTGTCTGTCTTCAAAAAATATTCCACTTCTATTAAATAAAACTAAATACTTATATAGGTTTAACCATTAATTTGAAAGATAAATGATTCGAAATTGACACTAAGGTAGGGTTAGGTAGCCAATGTAGACACAGTTACAGTTACAAATTCAATATTATTGTAACCAGAAATATACCATTGGAGCACCTTCCCTCACAGCAGCTCCCCATAACAGAACAAATGATAAGCGTTCTTCCTCCTTAGAAAGAATGTTCTGACTTTTCTCGACTCGACACTCTCTTGGTGCAGTGGTTAGTAGCTTCGTGGGTTCGATTCCCACCCAGAACCTATACTTATGTGATAAGCACAAGTATTCGAGGCCAAGGCTCTCCTATCTTGACCAAATAGATCGGGATCTAGAAGATGGGGGATTCAAGAGCCTCCGAAACCGGCGTGTATGTATGAAGAGACTGATGAATGTAGATGAAGCACGTCAGGTTTGCAAGGACAGAGATGTTTTGCACTCGGTGTTCTCTGCCTACCCCGCTAGGGACCTGGCGTGACGGTTATTTATTTATTTTAATTTCATTTTATTCTGTGTTTGACGTAAACATGATATCTATATAAGTACGTTTACATGTATGTAGTTTATCAGCCGTCTGGTTACCCTTATGGTATTGCTTACGTGCCTACTTTGAAATCAGATGGCCGTGTGCGGAGTGAATGTTCCAGAGAAAGAAAATATATACATTTTAAATTAAACATTTTAATTGGATGTAAGAAATGCCGTTAAGATATATATTTTCAAATAATACTCGCGAAGGAAACATATCTAAGCTCTAATTGAGTTATTTAAGTCCAAGATCGCGTGACCGGCTAACGATGCGGACGAGGTCTGGTGGGGAGCTGCCCGATGCGGTCGGACCCGTAACTCGCATCATTTATATGCGTTATGCAGGTCATTAGGAAACCGTATGCGAACTGGATCGGTGTGAATATACTTTAAAATATTTAACCAGCGCTTATTTATAACATTAGATATTAGTGCGGCGCTGTGGTTTGACCCGCGTCGAATATATATACTCACATTGCCCAAAGTTTACGAATTACCTAAAGCTATATACGATATTTTACGTTACCGACGTTTAAAATTATTAATTTCATTTAAAAATAACTTTGATTGCCTATTTTATTTCTTCCACAAATAAATATTATTTTTTATTATTTCTGAATATAACGTTATGAACATATACATTTTTACGTTTATCAAAAACGACGAGCTTTAAAAATGAAACTTCATCTTCGACTCGAAGGATGTAAGTCAGGTTTTAGATATAACGACTTATGAAATTAATAATAACAATAAATATCTTAGAACATGTGGACACATGGATTATTGCAAATTAATTAAACTCAATAATTAACAATGGATATTCATAAAGTAACGCGTGCTACAATCAACTATTTTAACAAATGTTTAATATGATTTTATGTGATTTATTTGGACGAAGAACATATTACGTGAAGTCACTACATATGATTGGTACGCACACAACATTTACATCAACCATACATATAAACATACATAGTTACAGTATGCAGTGTATATAATGTACGACGAAGGGAGAAAATATTTTCTTCTAGCAGTTTTTTGATATTTAAATCAATAAATGAATGTAGACGAAGCACGTCAGGTTTGCAAGGACAGAGATGTTTGGCACTCCGTGCTCTCTGACTACCCCGCTAGGGACCTGCCGTGACGGTTATTTTTTTGTTTTTTTTAAAGTCAATAAAAAAATCGTTTTTATAATTTCTTATTAGAATCAATGCCCAATTCATGTTCAACTTACAATACTCACTAGTGATAAGTGATTTAATTCTTTGATCGGATCTGTTTGCAGGTTAACTTCTTGTTTATGACCCGGTCCAATAATCCCTTATCTGATAAAATCTTACATGACCTGGTTAAATAACATATGACCTGCTTAATATATGTTATTTTTAATTCCAGAAATATGATGATGAATATTTTGATTGTTTTATCATAATTTATTTTTTTTACAACCGTATAAGATTCAATATGGAGAAATAAAATTTTTGTAACACCTTGGGTCAGCCCATATTTGCACAAATAAATAATTTTTATTTTCATTTTATTTTAACAACGTTGTAAAAAAATGCAATAATTCGATTATTCTCGAGTAATCGATTTTGATTATGGAACAGCGAATCAAAGCAATGAAGTATTAAGAGTTATTTTGCTGAAGTATTTGCGAGTTAAAAGCTTAGCACAGTAAAATCTTGGAGTCTAGATCGAAATATTTTCTCCTATTAAGGGATGGTCACGTTCCCCGCAGCGCGAACGGTTACACACTAAATTAAGATTGTAGATAATTCCGACCTTATTTACAACTGTGATATGCTTTTAATTACTTTATCTTATCATTGGACGGCTTTATTTCAGCGTCTTCAACGACGTGCTTTACTCCGTCAAATATAATTGAGATATTTAATGTGTTCATTAGTTATAGTTTTGTATGTTTGGTGAAATAATATTTTTTGATAATTATACTGTTACCATAGCTATCTAGTTACCATAGCAACTCATTTGCTTAATTTCTGATCAGCATCCCGTGTGTGGAGATGGCAAAAGACATATATTATTTGTAATTAAAATACGAATTATTTTTATATACAATTTGATAACAACATGTTGCAAATAGTTGCAAGTTTCTCACGGCTTTCTAGTAATTAGTGGTAATAATTTAGTTGTGAGGGCTGGGAAGGCTGGGGAGGGCAAAAAGTCCTCTATAATAACATCTAATACGGGACCGCGACTCGCTCTAAGCCAACCGGATTAGTGTTAGGAGTATAATAAACCTTATGCACTGACCGGAACACGTAGCTCTCAAAACGCGCACTAACATGGATTTCGTACGGAATTTCTAAATATTTACGTAGGCTTAATATTTTGCTTGTTTTTTAAACTCACATACAGTCATCTGACTACTAATTAGAGTGAACCTGCACGCTAAGCGGACACGTGATAGACATATGTACGAGTATATGTATATATACATACACACATACATTTCTAAATAGAGACGTACATAAAACTTCCAGTTCAATAGTCAGAGTCGCTAACATTTGAATTTACAAACAAGTCCATAATAGCTAAAGATGAATTTTGTTACGAAAACTCGACGTTTCTAATCAATGTACAGTCCCCGTTATCCGGAGTATATTTTCAGTGCGATTAATAAGGGATCTTGTGCATTAATAATGCATGCACACCGCACGACGACGATATATCGATGATCCCGCTAAACCGGCAAGCGAAACCAGAAAAAAACTCGTGTCTATCTCGTACGTGCCTAGCTCGTACCTACCTCGTTCATGTTTACAATATTTGTATACTTTTTTTAGGCTCCTTGTGTGCCATTTTAGGATAAACAAGTAACTTTTGTTAACGACTCAGCCCTGGAGGGGACGGTGGAGGGAGGGGAACTAATATTTTTCCAACATTACACACTAAACCAAGTCGACATCGCGGGGATAGTATGAATAGCAAATTCTTTTGTTTCTTATAATAATATTACATCATAATTTTAATATATAATTATATAGGTTCCGATAGGATGCAAGGGGCTACAAGATAATAAGTATGGGAGATCAGCAACGCATGGAATAATTTTCCATTATTTCAATGTTAAATTGCTCGTCAAATTTATTTATGTTTTAATTTAATCTTAAATTGTTCTGTCGTGTTAAGCACCGTTGGTTCCGGGTGGCCCACGGACGGGTGGCCAGTGATGTTAATATTCAAGATATATGGTACATTTCCGCTCTCAGCAGTTTAAGTTGACCTTCAAAGTGGTTTTGAAAATTACCGGCACACCTATTGACCAATAACTCGTATTTCTACAAATTTTAACGTGTCGCAGTAAGCTCTATGCGCTTTCAGTTCGTAATATGTACTATTAATAACTACCTACTAAAGAAGCTTCCGGAATTTTGCTACTGCCGAGTGTGTATCTTGCATTACTAAAATTCCAGAAGCTTCCTTGTGTTATGGTATAAAATCTATAAATGTTATTAACCACAAGAAAATTAATTCTTTGTTAGAAGTAAAAGTATTTTGGAACCGTCGAAGCCAAGTATGCAGATTGAGAAAAACTATACTGTATTGAGATAAGTGACAAAATAAAAATCATGGCAATTATATAGTCGGATAATCATATTTTATAAAAAGTTTGTAAAAATCTCGTCCAATATGGAAGGACGAAAGAGATTATAACTTTTATATACGTTCATATAAGTATAGAATACGCTTTAAATACCTTTTGTTCATTTTAGGAGAGGAAAGAATGCGCTGCATTTCTGAAACCATTTTCGATTCAAGCAATCTGTCTGTAGTTAGTTCAAATCAGCTTGGTTTTAGTTGAAGTTGGCAGCAGTATGACATGATACAATTGGATATCGATCTTCGCCATTCGTCTCATTATCCCAAACACAGTAATCAACGTCTCGGCTGGTTATAGTTAACACCACACGCAATTATGGCTTAGAAACACCATAAATTGAGCTGATTCCGAGGCCGTGCGTATAATTTGTCGCCTCCTCCATAATTCATGGTGCGCGGGGTGGACATATCGAGTTGCTTTGGGGATCAATAGGCTTGTGAATTAAAACTTAGAAATAGTTATCTATAGGAGTAGGTAGAAAGTAAGAACTTCTATCATCTATGTTCGTAACAACTTCTTTAGCCTCGTCTTCTTTCATCGTTCGTTGCACATACTCTTCTAGTTGAAGCAATTTTGACATGTTGTTTTTGTGAAACGCTTCGAATTAGATCATAAAATACTCCGAGTTTTACTTTCTGACTATATTACCTTTAGAACCTTTGTCGGCGCGAAAAGTGAAGAGACAAAACAATACTGAAACCGCAACAATCAGAGGAGCCGCAGTCAATAACGACCTTTGCTTTTTAAATTAATTCTTGTGTTAGAATATAATATGATGATAAAATATAAAGTGTCTAATATCCTTATTGTCCTTAAATACTAATGAATTAGGTGTGAGTTCGTGTTAAACGATGTGTATTTTTAACATAAGTAGTGGCATGTTTATATTTCATAGTATTTTATTTATCCCGAAGCCTGTTTACTGTATTTTAGTGTTAGATAAGAGTGTACATTTTGAAATATGTTCAGTAAGGAAATTATGAAAATGGCGCGTATTAAAGTAACAATATGCAACCATTGTAAATCAAATAAAATTCATATACATAATTGTAAATACTGTCGTAGTAAGCAAATGCCATGGAGTGTGCCAATTCTAAATTATTTATCAAGTTTTGGACGTTTTTTTAATTGGCTCTGTGCATTTTTGTTTTAAAGCTAAATAAAATGAAACACTTGGGCGCTTGAACCTGGCCCTCGCAACTTTAAGGTTGTATAAAAAACCAAGCTGTTAGAAATATGTTTGGTATAAATCTCAAATTTGTCAATATTCCCTTGCTAATCGTTAATAATCTTTGTCTGGTCAATTACAATAGCCGCTAGCACTCAAAGATTGTAATTGTACAATCATTTTACACAGAACCCATTCCATCTTGAACTAAAACGCTTGAAGGACTCTATCTAATAAAATGATCTTATGAGGCGCAAAAACTTGGTCCATAGAGCGGGCAGCGGGCAATGTCTCGAGTGCGATAATCTTGTCGCTGCGCAGATACGAACTCTTAAAACTATAGGAATGACGCTCTTCTGGTGGTCCTATTGGTTAGAGAAAGAATAATTCATATAATAATAATTTTTTATATAAAACGCAATTACTTACAGGGTAATGTTCTATCTCCTTCCCCCTTAAGGCAAACAGAACATGATAGGAAGGATAAAAAATCATAATCTAAATTACTACTATTGAAAGTTTATGAATGGGGTTCTAAGTTTACATGGACTGGGTGAATTTAAATTTAATGCAACAGTACACTTATTCGCCTAATATGTTCATTTGCTTATTGTCTTTTGTTGTGTATATCCAGACATGACCAGTCGAAGTTTTCACTCGGTTAATTCTTAATATTTTCAGTACAGGTACATATTTATCTTAGTTTACGTTTTTCAGGTTACTACGGTTGCGTTAAGTATTCAATACTTCAATTCAATTCAATTTTGGTAGAATTACATTTAAAATTTTATGTTCTGAAGCATTTTGCAAATCTAGCAAATGAAGCTTTTTGTACAAATAAATTATTTTGATTTTGCATAGACAATGTTTAATTCAGTTTCAGACCAGTATTGTTGTAACTACTATTATTTAACTCCCATATATGTATGTATACCTACCTAAGTTTCCCATTTCTGCCAATGAGACGCATCGATAATCTCAAGTTCCCGACCCTACGGGACTTCGGAATTCAACTTTAACTAACATTTGTTTGTTGGTAATCACGAATTCCCAACAAAATGCACGTATTGCACTGTGGCGTGCACTCGTTGCAGGTTTAAATGCGCAAGCGCAGTCTGATTGCATATCAGTTACTGCCACATCGCAAATAAACTTTGAGTTCCTTTTAAACTACTTTTAAACCTCCAGAGGTTCGAACAGTGCATTACCTAATCAGTTTTATAAAGCTCTAGATATTATAAGAATAGATATATAGATAATATAAGAGTATATATAGATTATATAAGAATTTGGTAAACTTTTGTATTATTAAAGTAGTATCTGATTTAGAATTATGCATGCCTTTTAATTTTTAAAACACTGTATTACAAATCAGAGGAAATATGACAATTGTTTTCCTACGATCAATTGAAAACGATTGAGTTCCCTATTGTATTTCATGACACCTGTTTATTAATTTTTTTTATTATTAAGTTAATTTGTTTTATTATTGTTGTTATATAATTTTGCATTATTATATAATTGTGTATAAACCTTCGTTAAAATACTTGAGTATGAATTTTAAACAAAAACAAAAACTTAAAAACAACAATCCTTCAACTATTTAATTATTACCTGCAAACTATAATAGCGAATTTATTTAGCAAAACTTTGCAGTACGTCTAATAATAAACTAAATATACGGCAATAGCAAAAAAGGCTTGGCAGCCATGTTGGATCGAATGCGCGGGAACGCCAACTATCGGGTGCGTTTAATAAATTGACATGCGCCTTATATGGTCTGAGGTGCACAATCGTCGAGGCAGCGTTAGACGGTCTTAAATCGGTGTAAACAGATAAAATATGTTTTTCGTATCTGGATTCATATGTTGAATACGAACGAGCGTGAAAAGTTACGCTGGTTATAGATAATCTATGCGCCTATTGAACGCGCGATTAATACCACGCTGATGCGAATAATAGCGTTTAATTTCATTTAAAATGTCGGTTTTATTGTAATAGTGTAATAAAGGTCTCAGAATTCGATATAGGGGTCACATAGAACATCTGATTTTAAGCTAATAGATCTAATAAAAAATACACTAAATTAAAGCTAGTATTATTTTTAATTTACGTATACAACCAGCCTGTTGCCACCGGAATTTATTAATTCAATACTTGGAAGTAGGTGGTTGGATGATATAAGTGTATGGTTGATCTAAGTTTAATTGAACAATTTCGATTTGTATTACTGAACAACGGATTAAAAATATATGATTGAAAATTAAGGGTTTAGATCGGGATAATTTTTATTAATCTTGGACCTATAAAAGCGCGAAGAAACAATGAGAAGTGTTGCAAGTGTAAATAATTCCGCTCATAAGTCACTAAGCATTGAGCTGTTCTAACAAACCGTTTAGAGTTGCCTCTAATGTTCCCGTGGACGGGAGGCATGGAATGTCGTTCCTGTCTGCTAATGTTTTTGCCTGTTACACCACAGTTATTGACCAGCAAGGCTTCCAGGACGAAACGCAATAAACACTGCAAGATTACACATAAATTTAAACCTTATAGATTTCTGTAAAAGTACAATTTAGATTGAAGTAAGTGAAAGTTACGTTAGAGCTGGGAAAGATGAGTTCTTAGTACATTGAAGTCGGTGGTAGTTCTTACGTTCGCGACGGTTGGGACCAGGTAGATTGCGTTGGAAACGTGATGGCTCGTTTTATACGTCGCCATATTGATTTATTCGACACCTCAACGACCATTCTATTTGACAATAGCTAAATTTTCAACGAACGATCAGTGGAAAGCGTTTTATGATCGGGAATGTTCTAGGAATTTAACACGTTGTTTGTTGCGCCTGAAATTGTTGAGTCTTTAGCCGTTTTATAGACAAACGAAAATAGTTACTCCCTGTTCATTTCAAGTAAAGGAATAATGGCGTAATGATATGGAATGATCAACTATAATGTAGCCAACGATATTGTGGGAACGATATTTGCGCGTGCATTATCCACTCCCTTTGCGAGACACCGCGTTGATGTCTCTTATATAATTAATTTTACTTATTTCAACACATATTATATTATCATACATTATGTACGTGTCAATTATCATAGTCCACTCTTTTATCATTCTTCCTTTTAACATGGATTGTGCACCATAATGTGAAAGATTAAGGTCATACTTTAAAATAAGACCAATGGGAATTAATGCAAAATTTTAGTTGGCAATTAACGCACTTATATTGATTACTAGCTACTGGTCAGTATCAGCAATCAGCGACCGTCGATATGTATGTAGTCCGACTGGTTTATGCACAAATTCCAAACATGAATATTGCATATGTGAAGCCACGGGCATACCAACATTTAGGTACAGAAAAGATAATTAAATTTATCATTCAAATATTCGTTCCAACGAGAATCGAGTTCGGATGCCTTCAACCCACAGAACCTTCGAGAGATGGGCACAGCGACTGGTGTACTAAATACTCGTATACCACGTTTTCACATCAGGAAAACGAAGTAATAATCATCATTCACAAATTGCCATTTGTGCGGGTATGCTAAAGTCAACTTTTAAGATCTTACAAATTTATAACATAAAGTTGTCTCTTGGTCATATTTTTAAAAATTGCTCCCCATCAGCTTTGGTGCGCTCGCCACTTTACCAGCATATGTGTGTATACATCGTATGCGGGATCGGATCCAGCGGGAACAGGTTGTGTGTCCTTGAGGAGAAATGCCTCGTTCGGCGAAAGTGCGGCACTGACCACTGCCACTACATGTACCTGCCTGTCCTCCTCCTAATGCGACGTTTCGCCGCCACAAATCAATATGCTGTACAAATAACATTTCCCCAGCGCCGCCGACTAGCGCCGCCATACTTTCACCATAGATTAAGCTTCTTTGAGATATCCAGAGCTTATGGTCTTTTAGTTTCAGGGCTGAGACAGTTATTTGCATCTTGTGTATCTTCTCTTGGCTTTTGATTGCTTCTTCTTTATATCTTACCGATAACAACTGGGATATTCTCGAAAATATTGTGGTTTTTCTGAGATTACCAGGTAGATTGCGTTGGAAACGTGATGGCTCGTTTTATACGTCGCCATATTGATTTATTCGACACCTCAACGACCATTCTATTTGACAATAGCTAAATTTTCAACGAACGATCAGTGGAAAGCGTTTTATGATCGGGAATGTTCTAGGAATTTAACACGTTGTTTGTTGCGCCTGAAATTGTTGAGTCTTTAGCCGTTTTATAGACAAACGAAAATAGTTACTCCCTGTTCATTTCAAGTAAAGGAATAATGGCGTAATGATATGGAATGATCAACTATAATGTAGCCAACGATATTGTGGGAACGATATTTGCGCGTGCATTATCCACTCCCTTTGCGAGACACCGCGTTGATGTCTCTTATATAATTAATTTTACTTATTTCAACACATATTATATTATCATACATTATGTACGTGTCAATTATCATAGTCCACTCTTTTATCATTCTTCCTTTTAACATGGATTGTGCACCATAATGTGAAAGATTAAGGTCATACTTTAAAATAAGACCAATGGGAATTAATGCAAAATTTTAGTTGGCAATTAACGCACTTATATTGATTACTAGCTACTGGTCAGTATCAGCAATCAGCGACCGTCGATATGTATGTAGTCCGACTGGTTTATGCACAAATTCCAAACATGAATATTGCATATGTGAAGCCACGGGCATACCAACATTTAGGTACAGAAAAGATAATTAAATTTATCATTCAAATATTCGTTCCAACGAGAATCGAGTTCGGATGCCTTCAACCCACAGAACCTTCGAGAGATGGGCACAGCGACTGGTGTACTAAATACTCGTATACCACGTTTTCACATCAGGAAAACGAAGTAATAATCATCATTCACAAATTGCCATTTGTGCGGGTATGCTAAAGTCAACTTTTAAGATCTTACAAATTTATAACATAAAGTTGTCTCTTGGTCATATTTTTAAAAATTGCTCCCCATCAGCTTTGGTGCGCTCGCCACTTTACCAGCATATGTGTGTATACATCGTATGCGGGATCGGATCCAGCGGGAACAGGTTGTGTGTCCTTGAGGAGAAATGCCTCGTTCGGCGAAAGTGCGGCACTGACCACTGCCACTACATGTACCTGCCTGTCCTCCTCCTAATGCGACGTTTCGCCGCCACAAATCAATATGCTGTACAAATAACATTTCCCCAGCGCCGCCGACTAGCGCCGCCATACTTTCACCATAGATTAAGCTTCTTTGAGATATCCAGAGCTTATGGTCTTTTAGTTTCAGGGCTGAGACAGTTATTTGCATCTTGTGTATCTTCTCTTGGCTTTTGATTGCTTCTTCTTTATATCTTACCGATAACAACTGGGATATTCTCGAAAATATTGTGGTTTTTCTGAGATTACAAAAATAAAAGAAAAATATTTTAATAAGCTACAGATATAGCTGTAATTAGTTTCATGGTGATTAATGAATGTCAACTGCTGGCCATTGTTACAGCCTTATACATGTATAGTGGACTTGTTGAAATTTTCATGAAAATATTTAGATAAATAACAGTTCACCTATGACCAAAGACCTATCTTTACAATTAAATGATTGATACTTGAATTATTCCATCCTTCGAGAAATTTTCGTATTTCAGTGTAGAAGTGTGAAGTTGGTCAAATGTCAAATGTCAAATATCTTTAAAGTTTCAGTATTGATAAATTCGTGGATTATATATAAAAAGATATTACTACACTAGATTCAAAAACTTCCAAGATAAGTAAGGACACTAATATTAATACATAGAAATCAGAATAAAAAACCATTTAAAAAGTATGTCGATCCGCTGCGAGTGTAGGCCTCAGTCAAGTTATGTCACACATTTTTTTGTTTCAACGTGTCGCGTCAAAACGCTGTGTGTAAACTCACCCTTATCCCGATCCGGTTTGTTGATGCGTCGTTTAGTTATCAACGGTGTCGTAAAACCAATAATAATTTTAAAATTAATGAACCCCGCTTCATTAACTCCTAGGAATGTCATCTTTCATTAAGTGCTTTCAACTAAATGAAAACAACCAAAAGGGTTATAATTAAGGACGAAAGTTGTAAAGAATAATTTGGAGGTTTTGGAGATTGGATCGGAATTACGGTAAAGTAACGATCTATTTGTACGAGGGTCTAGAATACGATTCCTGGCCGAGTAAGCATATAATGAATTTATATATATATACATATATATAAATTCATTATATGCTTACTTGATACATGTATATATATATATATATATATATATTTGGGCTCATCACACAAATATTTGTTCTGGGAGGAGATCGAAGCCACGACCCCCGGCGTAGCAGGCAGGTTCACTAACCACTGCACCAACGGGCCAGTCCAATCCTGCCATTCTTTTACTTCATCACCTGCAATTATTGAGTACGAATTTACGATAGCCTCCGATTCACATTTCAAAATCTACGAAGTTTAAATCTCAAATAAAGCTTCGATATTATTATTATTACTGCTACACCCCACGTAGGCATGAACATGCCAAGTTGCGAATATACCTCCAGATTTATAAATATATGGTGACATTACAAGTATTCTGAATGTTGCTTATTATTTACTTTCCAGCGCGCGGAATTACAAGATACGCCCAATGGGATTACAGGTCAATTACATTAACTAATTGCCCTACTAATTGCGTGCACGCCCATAGCGAGCGCGGGCTGATCGGATAACCGCCTTGGACACTTCTCCCGTTTACCTTAAAAGCCTCTCTAAGTACGTATACGGACGTTCGTGCTTTAACTAACCGATTAACACTTTCGTGATTCACATATTTCTCGTATTCTGTATGCTTATAGGTATTGTTTTATATTGTAAGTGGATTATGAGTGCCTGATTATGTGGTATTATTAATTATGTAGTATGCAATGCATGCATCCACCACATGCATTCACCATCAGCCAGCCTTGACTGGGAGATAATGCCGTTAACGACGCCCTTGTATCCCTAAGCTTAAGGTAATACATAAGAATAAATAAACAAATATTTTTATTTAAATGTGTTCATGTATGCGTTATGTTACGAAGAACGTCTTTCGGCTGGGTGGGTGGGTTTCCGCAAGGCTGCAGGCTAATGTTGGATTCAGCGCGCTGAAGTCAGGCCTCCATGGAGTTCATTAGGGAGGCCCATACTCAGCAGTGGACACAGAGACTGATGATGATGTATGCTTAAAGCATCGGCGACTTCTAGGGATTCATCTCGTTATGATTATTCTTTTACTTCATCACCTGCCATAATGTTTGACTATCACAATAGCTTCATAATTCGTTCAATGTATTTTTTACTTTAGTCTCGCGTTCTATGAGCGGTGCATAAAGGTTGACTGGCGGGTAAAACTTTAACCGCCTTTTGTACATCTAGAGAAATGGTATCGGTATATAACAGAATTGATCAACACAATATAAGATGTTTGTATTTTCTTGTAAAACACATCATACATCGCGATGTCAAGTTTGAATAATGTAATGTAAATTGTAATATACTTGTAATATCGAATTAGCGTGCTGGTGTGTAAATAATTGCTTATTGCGGCGGACGAGCAAAATTACCGCAAAAACTTTTAATCTGTCCGCAGTAATGCCGTGCCGCGGTGTTGCCACTTCTCACCGGTGCGCTAATTTAAAAAAAAACGGCCAACCTAATACATCCAGCTATTTTCCATGAGAATTCACGACCAATATGAAAGATACATGCAAATGTTCACTATGTATTTTTTGCTTAGAAACCTGTTGTAGGAATACAGATTCCTATGTAAGGGCTTAATAAGAAATGATTAGAAGGAGCTATATATAACAAGATTCACCATCTTATAGATGAGCAAGATAATAGGGGTCAGTACTAAGTATCTACTAGGCTTGCTGTGGTTTTTGGATTACATCCATTCTGGTCCTCAAGAAATAATAATATTTTGTTAAATTACCATGCCGACAGAGGCATGTTTAAGCCTATGCGAAGGCATCACCCAATTCACTAACCAGCCAGTTGCTGTTACCTCGATTCTTCGCCTGAACTAAAATTTATGAGATGTCTTCGAATATCTGCTTTGTTAATGTGTGTAAAAATTATACACACACACACACACACACATGCTGAAGCACAAGTTCTGACTATTTTGGGATCAGATAGCTATGTATGAATTATCATTTGATATGAGTTATCATTTGAAAGTTGGAAAACTTAATCTCACGCGCTAAACTCTTAGTTATATTATATTAGTTATATGTATACATCTTGCAAAATGAAATCGCTATTCAGCCGTTGGTCGACATCAAGAGCCGCGTACGACTGCACTCGGGATCGCAATGTAACTCCATTGGCTCACAGCACCTCCTCATACATCTAGTGAATCAGAAATCGTTAAGATTTATGGATTCTTAGAACGACTTGTATAAAATACACATGATGTTCTTTAATCAATCTGCTTTATAGCAGTACGCATTGCACGTGAAATGTTTGTAGCTAATTGATTTAATATATATTTATGTGTATATGTTACATATGTATGTCTGTATGTTTATATATATGTAGTTTATCGACCGTCTGGTTATCATAGCGCGTACTTTGACTGGCTTAGGATCAGATATCGTATATGGAAATGTCCTGAGATATTTTTTATATTTTATTTATATTCCTTCAAATATAT
>DVPR01000323.1:0-14711 GCA_018239345.1 Oxynetra stangelandi
GCACTTGCGCCTGGTATAAGACGAGCAGTTGCTCGGGCGTGAAGTATCGCCTCACCTTGTTCAAGATGCCAAGTTTTTTCTAGCATCTCTAGCTTTAAATTCGAATCATGACTACTACTCTATTGGCACGTCGGTTCAATTTTTAATTGAAACAATTAGCCATTCTGGTCACATTGATAATTCACTGAACTCAGATCTAAATACTGTTTTGATTCGGTTTTCATTCTTAATATGTTCTAATGTCAAAGTATAAAATATTTACGGATAAATATTACAACATACTTAATAACTGAGGCGTTAAAACATCACTATAAACATTACAATGAACCTATCTTTGTTATCCTCGGATTGCTATGACGTAAATATCTTGACGAAAATTGTAAAAAAAACTGTGGTTAAAACCAATTGATTTCTTTTTAAAACCAATTCATAACTAAATAATTGATTTTAATGACTTGGTTTTGTAACTGAAATTACATCGTTATTTGTATTAAATGAAAGCTTAAGAAAATATGATTATAAATACACCAACACCTGGACTAGAAGCCGGCGACCCTAGAACTTGTGGCCGAATAATCTCTCAGTAAACAAAAACCCACGTCCTAGTCTCAATTTCGAGTGTTACGTGAGAGTTAATAGAGGAAATCCTATTAGGGATATGTCGTCCGTTCGTTCGCCCGTTACTCAGAAACTAATCGAGCAATACCGGGAACATGCGTAAAATTAGCTGGAGAATGAGAAACAACATGGGAAAGACGTGTGAAGAAAGGTTTATTGGAAATTAACAACGTCGATCTGGTGCTGGAAAAAAAGGAAGTTTAGCTTTAGTAAATTACTTGTTTTTTATTTCAAGCTAAAATTTTCTGCTATTGTTTTTTCATTCTGGATTATTTCGTATTCGACTTTAGTGTCACTGGTCAGTCACGACATATTATAGGTACTATTTTATTTCATCGCAGAACCAATCTCAGCTAATGCCGATATTGACCTCTGCCAAGCAATAGTTACTTATACTAAGACACTATAATTAATATTTACCTTTTGATTAAATACAAATTAACTACAATAACTTGGCGCTCATCACACTGTGGTATTTATTACAATACATTTACGGCTTTACCACCATCCATAACAAGTTCATTGCTTACAATAACTGTAGTGGCTGACGAGTACATAGCCGCGTATCTATACACATTACATCATCTGTAATATCTATTCAAAAATTTGGATTCGAATATTCAACGGGTATGTTGAAATAGGTGCTTGGCATGTGCTGTGGGTGCTATGGAAAAACATAAAATTTTCTAGGATAATTTAAAGAAATTTTTTTTTTTCCCAAATATAGAAATGAAAGATACCCCTTGTTATATTTTTATGTAATCTGTACACGAAGCACGTCAGGTTTGTAAGGACAGGAATATTTGGCTCTCAATGCTTTCTGCCTACTCCGAGCGGGAGCTGGCGTGATGGTATGTTGTTGTGGTTGTTGTAAACTGTGATGCTGATTATTTCGCAGGATCGTGGTACTTTTATAAAAATTAACATTTTATAAGTTTCATTTAGTCGATTTAAGTACTTGTACTTGCATAATAATAAATGCAGAGTTAAGCACAGTCCGGTGTCTCACTTGCACAATACGCTACAACGGACAATACGCGATGCAGACAGTGTAGGAAAAATATGTCTCATGGTGTATTTTGTGTCTCAACCGATATTGAGTGGTACAATTAAGTGCGATATAACCATAATGGACTAGGATTAAATTTGATTTAATATCAGCTATTTGTCCGGTCGCCTTTCCAGACTATCTCTGCTCGATTAACCCACCAGTTAAAATTTAATGCAATCCAACAACAAATTTACTTCTCAATAAATTCAGCGCCTTCGTATTAAGTTTAAATGGCATAGAACGAATGAATTGATTGAAAGGAAACTGTCAATCAAGCTAAATCCCACGAAAGGCAGATACTAAATCTTCGCCTGAAATAACAATGAGACGTTTGTAAGAAAAATCACCGAACGAATTATTTATTAATGACGACATCTCGTAAATTATTCAAACGAATGGTCTAATTGGACAGTAACTCCCAACGGAATATAAGAGTTAATTATATTATATTATATATCATTAATTTTAACAACGCCAAATGTATCATAGAAACGATATTAATGTAGTAGGATACAAAAGGATTATTTAAAGCCGATTTATTTTATTAGTTAGTTCCTTTATTAATCCACACGACTAATAATACAGTTAAAGTTTAATAACACACCAAAGCACAAAGTTAGGAAGCTCTTAAGTATAATTTTAATTGCCAGCATTTCAATTTTTATTGACTATAAACCCAAAGTAATAATTATTACTATTAGACAGGACAAGTTTATTTTAACAAGAATTTCGATGTTATTAAAGTTTTATACGGCAAACTACTTACATAATATACCTAAATAAGTAACTATTAGTAATGACACTTGGAACTTTCCAACACTATGTACACAAGCACATTACGTGTAACGGGAACAAAGAACTCATGGCGTCATATTAGATACTTCTCCAGCCAACAAATACGATATCTGCAACCAAACTGCTCCCGAGACTCGAACTTACTTTTGAACTTAGTTGGCTTTTCTCTTGAGTTAGACGAATATTACGTCTCAAAGGAGGATAAGAATTAACTTTAATAATCACAGGCAAGATGTACCTAGTAGACATAAAACAAACATTAATTAAGACCCCAAGCAAATAAGAATACATACGTACTTACATACAAATAATATATTGTTACATATGAAATAAATTTATCATACACTATACATACTTACTTATATGGTACATATGTACGTTTGTGTCTTTGTTTGTCTATGAATATATGTATAATCTGATGTACATAAATGAACCGTAAACAAGATTTTACTATTTTATGTATTTTGATGAATTTGCGATTTCAAATATTAGAAATGAGTCCGAAGCCATACTTCCGTGTATGTTATACAGTGTACTCGTCTATTTATGTTACGGGCCTTGGGAGAAGTGAGTGTATTTTTTTTAGAACATTACAAAGATAATTTAATCTGTACTATATTTGTATTGCAAATGACATCAACAAAAATTGTAGTTTCCTCTTAACATCAAAATCATTAAATATTTTAAATTTAACTTAACTTTAATCAAGAGTTGCACTGGGTTCAAATATGGACTGAATTAAAAAAAGGCACGTCCTTCCTTCTTGAAATTAGAACAGTTGATGAGCTACGGGCCACCTGATGCTAAACATCCTTTTTTCTATTACCTACGACAATCTACAATACGGATTATTATTATTTATATTATTATATTTGTGAGATTTCAGTCTAAAATCGATTGATTTACATGTATTCTGTTTCATCGAAAGTATCGGAAATATAGATTACAATTACATCGGCAGCGCAATCCCGCACTTTGTTATTACAATAAATTATAATAACACGATAATTTTCAATCGTGGTTCCATGTCGATCGCAGAGAGATTTATTACTTAAACTGTATACATTTGCATACTGCGTATCCCGAATGGCAATATTTTATTTGTGTTTATGAATAATTTTATTATTAAATTCAGATAATGGTTTTGGTTATTTATCATTTACCGTGGTAGTGTCCGGCATTTTACTTGTAATTATTGCAACCGTTTTACAATCACTGGGAAACTTGTTATTGTCATCAACCCTTGTACCATGCCACTGTCGGCCACGACGATTTCTTTAATGTATTTTTACACAGCAATATTGCATATTTATATACGAGTAAACGCTCAAATATTGAAGCTGCATGCTATTCGATTCTGAGACCCCGGAGTGGAGAACGAAAATCTAAAATACTAGGCTACAACTGTTTGATTGTTGCCCGTTGGACGGTAAAATGTGGCGGGCAGTCACGATCACACATGAGGAAAATTGATGTCTGAAGACTTACAGCAATTAAGATATTTAATAACCAAAAATATTTGCTAACGATAATATTTTTCGATACAAAATTAATCATCGTTATTACATAATTTTAACAATTAATTTCATTATTCATGTTTAAAGCGATTCTACGATAGCCAACCTTATAAATAAACGTAAGATAAATGAAAGCAACAATTTGTCCCTAATGGAGGGAAACCATTACTGAATACTAGGATCGGAATTGCCGCGAGTCAGGAAGCAGGAAGACCATTACATAGTCGCGTTGGGGATTCGAGGGTAGTCAAGTAGTTGACTTAATTCATAGGTGCTTGATAAATCCGAACCCTTTTCCTTCTATAGTTTACATTTTGTTTCCATCAAATGGAATTTTGATTTTTGTACATATATTACTATAATAGTCCTTTATCTGTGACGAATTAACTGTTCAAATTACGAAAATTTCTGTTGAACGCATCAAAACGTCTGCAAAAACGATTTAACATTACTACTTTTTATTATTTGTCCAAACTTTATCTTATTTATGAAAATGAATGCTTTTCACAAATATACCAGCGATAATTACAAAGTTTACGGATAGAAACTCTTAAGTAACCCTTATGGTTTGAACATATAAAATGTTGTATTATTCTCTTGATCAAATTGTAAATTAGAAATGAGGAAACCCCAACATGCCCGCTGTAGGCACGATGAAGTTAGAGCTTCCTTTTTCTGGGTATCTCCGAACGATCCCTTTACTTAACTATTTTTGTAATGGACCACATCCATTAGCAGTTAATGTTGTGGCCAGTTTTGTGCGTGAATGTCTTTCATTGTGACTTTCTTCTGCGGAATTTATTATCGTGAGCTTTTTAGACTTATCTTTAGAGAGATCGTTAGTTGTGTACAGATTTTGTGGGTCAGAGATGTAAATTAAATGCCATAAAAATATGTTTTATGCCTCAGTAGTCAGAAGGACGTCGCGGCCCGACGCGTGTTTGATTGACCGCGAGCGGCACAGATACTACCTAAAGGTAATACGAGTACTATCTTATACTCTACTCATTCCAATATATACTAATTTATATTGTCGCATTTCTGTAATTCTAATGTCAGTGTGCTTACTGAATGAATACGAAGTTAGAGAGGGACGGCGGTATTCAACACCTAGTTGTCCACAAGTAAAAAGAGTGTCATTAAAACATTGTAACAAGTGAACTCGCCCAAAACAAACGCGGTGTATCGACCGCGCGCCCAAACTGCGCTGCAGCGTATTTTGTTTACCTTTTATCTTAATTGCTCCCCGCGTCCACAATCTTGTAGATTTTAATTAGCAAGATGCGAGATATTCGCTGTTGCAAGTTTAAAATGGCGTCATGCAAATGAAGTTTGCTCGCAAGTTACGAGTCAGGAGATCAGTACCAGTGTTACGAAGATAGCTTTGATATTTTGAACTCAATTTATAAAATACGAGATTGTTTTCAAGTCTCCATCAGATTTAATATTTTTATTCCGAAATATTCAAAAATAAACGTTATTACATTGCCTTGTAACCAAAGTTTTATTTTGTTCGCTTAATTGAAACTTTAATCGACAAATTATATACTATTACACTACTGACCAACTTTGAGCTGTAAACAAAGAAACGACAATAATTTTTTTTTGTTTATTTTTTACAGTTTCGATAAAACTTGACAGCGTCAATTTCATGTCGCTCCGGTTATGTACGAGCACATAACTTTTAAACAACGTGACCGTTAGCGCGACAGCGGCTTAACTCAAATTAAAGAAACATATTTTCAATACAAGGGAAATCGTTTGATATTTATTATTGTTAGGTGAGAGTTGCTATGAATTCATTGTATTTACACAAGCAACGTTGAAAGTGTATAAGTTTGAGCTGGTTGAGGTGTGATCTAAGTTAATATTTAATCTGTTACTTTACCGTCTTTTAAAGGAACATCAGACAAAGTAAGTGCTCTTTGATAGATAAAGTGGCAACGCACAAGATTAGAAAATTAAGTAAGGTCTGGCCGGATACAGATCGTCACAACATGACTCAGCAGTATTATGCTCCCAAGGGAACCCGTTAAATAATAAGCAACGCCATGAGCAGGCGCCGGCAAATTGCTTCACTGCTGCAAAGTGCCAGAGAAGGCTCCGGTTTGCCCTGGAGACTGCAAATTCTCCGTTATTACAGTACTTTGTCATATCTTATTCTGCACATAAATTTATAGTCCGTTCCAATGGGCAGGAGCTTTTGACATGGTACGAGTTGCTGTCGGTCTCATGGTTTAATTTTTGGGACCTTTTCTTAGTGTAAAAATGTTATCTAGCATATATATATATATATATATATATGCTAGATAACATTTATATATATATATATATATATATATATCCTACTGAGAATTTACGCC
Source organism: Oxynetra stangelandi (assembly GCA_018239345.1). Classification (NCBI taxonomy): domain Eukaryota; kingdom Metazoa; phylum Arthropoda; class Insecta; order Lepidoptera; family Hesperiidae; genus Oxynetra; species Oxynetra stangelandi. The sequence continues at coordinate 6,345 of DVPR01000323.1, forward strand.
CTTGGGTTCAGTCAATGAGCGTGTAGATATAATATATTCTTTTAACTTATTTGTCTTATAATATATTACAATATTGTTTTATTTAATATTCACGTTTGCAATCACAATTATTTCTCTACGGTTACCCTACTGTAGCCCTCAGCCACTGATATTCTATGCATTTTATTTATCAGTGCTGTTTTAATAATAGGCTGTTATGCTTAAGACTGTTAGAGAAACAAGGCACTTAAGATATATCTTCATATATTAATTGTTCTCAAATAAAATATATAGACTATATGTGAAATAATACAGTAATGCAACTTAGCTACAAAGTAAGAGTTACACGATAAAGAAAACAGGTAGTTGATGCTTTTGTATGTAAACATCTTGTGTGTATGTGTTTTTGTAGCATTTATATAATTGATTTTAAAGTAAATAATAGTAACTGATACCATTTGTTGAAGCGTAACAAAATAGTGACGTATATGTACTTATGTATGAACCTTTATTAATGTCAAGTGTTAGAGGCAAATTATTCTACTTTTAATGAAAATGAAATCCGTTGCACTGTCACTGCAAGAAAAATGTTAATTAAATAAAATAAGCTGTAGTAAAAAGCCGGTTATGCATTTATTAACATTTAACAGACACCAGAGTAACTGTAAAGTGGAATATGATACCCCGCATTACCCTTATTGCATTTTCAGCAAGGGATGGATCTCTTGATGCCACTTACGTTACGTCGGCATCGGCTATCGCTTGGCCCTCCCTTATTTGAGTAACCTGACACTCCAGAGGGCCCGATGGTGATCTGGTCACACTTTTTATGTACGTGGGTAATAAAAATCAATGTAACTTACATTATCTAATATGAATGTACATACTATAGAACCTAGACAAGTGATAAACATATAAATAAAAATTTTTAAAATATACTTTTATGTACATATGTAATTAATAAGTAAAAATCGGATGTCAAACGGGACGCATAGACCTACTCCTATCTTAACATAAACATGTGAAATCTCCGCTGTTGTTTTACCGATACATAACGCATATAATGCAGTAATGTGAAAAACACTCAAACAAGAGGCGTACCTAATAAATGCTGGGGAATAGCAACACAGCTATCTCTGGTAAAACCTCAGTGTGCTTAATACAGCACGCAGCTTACCATTAAGTACTTACATGTTCCTTCATACCTTCCACGAAATGAACATTCATTTAATGAAACTTTAATATCTATAATTATATACCAGCAATACTAAAGTGTATACAGCAGACAAGCCAGCCCACTCCAGACAGCGCGGGTGTCCGTCGCTTCACTGGCCGCTGCCAGAATGCATTATAATAAAAGTTCTAAAGCTCGGCGTATAACCATAATATTCGTTGTCACGCGGGTTTATGTAGAGAATGGTAGACAGGATTTTTATATTAAAGGAATGGAACGTAGAGACATACAATAAGGAAATTTAAACATCGGATACATAAAATGTACTATGTTGAATATTTTTTTAGCTAAATATTCAATAATTTAAGATTCTCATCTAAAATAATTTACTATTATGAACATTTACGTCAACAATACTACCCTATTGTCATGAACACTCAATATAAGCGCTATCAAAGTCGTTGTCTAGAGCGTGTTTGTGTAATGCATCTAGGGGCTTCAGCGGCCAGTTACCACCAGGGAGTCTTCAAACTACATTACATTACCGGACTCGCAACGCCGGCCGCTCGCACTCCAGCGTCGAACAGCTGCTGACGTGGCGTTTAGAATTACCTGTTGCACCATTACGTCACCTTACGAGTTCCTTAAAACACACTTTGTAATGTTCTGATATTGAAGTGTAAGGTGCGTTATACTTTAATGTCATAAGCACGGGCTAGGTATAAAAATATGACCAAACACAGTGTCAAATCGTATTACTTAACAACTCCTTAGATATGGGTCTCCTCTCAGAATTAGAACGGTTAAGCCTATAGTATACCGCCCTGGTCACGTGGAGAGAAATCGTATGCTACGAATAGATACCTATTGGCCAGCCTACGGTTTCTGCTTCTATTCTCACTCGTAACGAAAATTTACTTGATTAGCTAGGCATTTGTTCTGTATCTGCGTGTAAAACTATATAGTTATATAAATCCTTATACTCGTATAATCAGAGTTTATTAGCTGTCTATTCGACAGGTTTTTGTGTGATTATTATTTTTACACCAAGTGTCGTACGTATTCATTGGTCCGCAATCATTTGTATAAGCTCCCCAATATCAGTCGCATCTCATTCGAACGGCACATTGGTGGGTATTAACATGTATCGAAAATCGAACTCAACCAGCGTTTCTGCAGCTGCAGTAAGACGGTGCTTTGTATGCAGATCGCTGCGGCACAAGCTATAGGAGAATAGAGATTGAAATTGTGGAATTACAAATATTTTGTGTGTGTTTACTACATCAAGCAATCTGGTTTACTATTTTGTAATATTATTGTTTATCAAATCATGTTGTAATTTTTAGCACATTGTGATAAAAGTGAAAAGAGACGCGTCCCTGAACTGCTCACCGCGACTTCACAGTAGCACTGGCTAGATAAATGCACATCAACAAGTTGCGAGGTAGGTAGGTACGTAGGTTACTTCTATGTAAATAAAATAAATATTCCATTTTGATTTGGTCTCATTAACTCTCATAAATAGTGTATCTACTTCTTAAGATCATTGTTAGCCACGTTTGTCATAGCTATCCATTACTGCATTTTAGCTGTTTACGTAGTGACGACCTGTATACAACGCCAGTGAACCTGTTCCGCTGCTATGCAGCATTGCAAGTGTTGTATATTTCAAAGGCATCATCGGCATACACACGTTAATAAACGGGGCAGTCGCTCGTAGTCTGCAAAAGCTGATCAGAAGTAAGAGGGGACCGGCTGGAGTACCATAATAATGAACAAAGATGCCTTACAACATTGTTTAATATACTTCTATTATATAAAAGATAACCTGTTGTGGGATGTTTAATAACAAAATCATTCCAGAGCAACAGCTCTTGTGCAACGAACGCTGTTTGGAGTATTCAGTGAATTTCTTTATAAGTTAGAATTATTTAAAATAAATATTCAATATTATATATTTATTATTCAATATTATTAAAAAATGTAATACATGGAAATCTATACTAATATTTAAAGCTAAGTAATTATATATTTCTTGTTTAGAATAGTTGAAAATATTTAATGTTGATAATTTCCTGCATAACACAATACGAATGGTTTAAATAAATGTGTTGCATTAACTTTATTATAAGAACACGACATATATAACACTGTTACGTCTAAAATAAAATTTTGACGTGGAAACGGAATTAGAACAAATGTTTATAAAGTCTATTTGACATCCTTAATGAATATATGACATGCAGGAACTCAACACACTCTCTTCTGATATTATGAATAAATAAATAACTAAATATGCATTGGGCTGTGTCGATATAATTCCCAAAGAAGGAAATAAGATGTTTGATAAAGGTGTTATTACTATAAGTGCATATATGCAAAATGATTCTGGAGCACTCGTTTTTAAACACTGTCGAGTAAACTTATCTTCTTTAAGCATTTGTAAAGCTGCTCACTTAAACATGTCGTCTCAGAAATATAAAGTCGAGTATTTACTTTCCATTTTTCATTGGCTCACGAAATCTATAATGTCGGATGAAATTGAAATACTCAGTTTGGATTATTCGCTACTACATGTATATACCGTAGTATTGTGAGCTACTTTGCAGGAGTTCGTGTGGCGTCGATACCAATACTTGTCTTCAGCTACATGTTTGACGGTCACTTATTATCTTAGTACACTTAATGGTGTCTTTAGAACACTTATTTAAACATAAAATTGAATGTATCATGCGCCCGCTTAAGTAGTAACCTTTGAAATAAAGATGAGAACAATTTCTAAATTGGTTATTTTGTGTCACCGATCATTTGCAATACATTTCGTGATTTATTCATTCTATTACATCGTTTTACGTTTTGGGTCTGGGGTTCGTTTTAGCATACGCTTCCGTCTTTCAGAAGCTATGCGCCTTTATTAAATCAAATATTCTGTAACATCAACCGCCTTAAGGTTATTCATAATGTTCTCTAAGGTTGCTGAAGGCTGCTAAGTTTTACTTAGCAAGCTAGGCATATTCAAGGAGACAATCTTTGTCCATCAATAAAAGGAAAAAAACAAAAAAGATAACAAATTTTCTCAAGTATACAACAAATTTACAGAACCGGTAAATATATTTATGTATTTTAATTATTGACATTACTTTTTAATATATTTGTTTTTCTAATTATGTTTTAATGTTTTGTGTTTAATAAATTTTAAATTCTGCGTATATTTGAATTTGAATGCATGTGACGATTTAATAAAAAAATAATTTATTTTACTGCAATTTTTTGGCAACCTATATTATTTTATTCATGCATATAAATTTATTAAATTTTTATTAATGTATAATTAAGAGGTCTGAATTGTTAATTTTTGTATTATGAATTATGATCCTTAGTGATTGAAATAAACGATTTTTATTATAAATCAATCTATAAAACTTTTACTGTGTTGTACATGTTTTAAATATTAAAATTAATTAAGTTTTTATAATATGCAGTAATCATAATATGCAATAATTTAATATTTTTAATAACACGTAACCGCCAGTTTAATACCCAATATTGCACATCTATGTCAAACGGGCTTAACTTCAATTACTGTAGGTGCGGCAGTTCATAACCTATTTCATACTTATAATTCTAAAAATAGTTTGACTGGTTTCACATATATTTAAATAACTCGTGGCAATATGTGAATAGGAGACTGGCTTAAAATACAATGTGCCTCTCACGCTTGTAGCTTGTAGGAGCGAACGTATCGGATATCACAGCTAAACTGTTAGTAACTAGTATTTATGGCAGTGGTCGATATAACTTTATTGGTGTATTGTTGTCCAAACGCGTGTCGACAGCAGTTTAATAGTGGTATCAGCTCTGAAATGCCTTTGGAGAACGGCCAGTTCGTGTTGGGTAAGTTGTACAGAAAGAGTCAGTTAATACTTTCTATATATTCTCCAGCGAGTCCTATTGGATTAGTTCAGAAACGTATACTCTTGGCAGTTGCTGAAAATTTAATGTTTGGTCTGTCCATGTCCTTAACAAGTATGTTTCCGATATAAATAAAATAAACGGGATAGTTTTAAATAAAATGTCAAGCGTCGCTGCATAACCATTTAACATGAGAGTAAATACCAATATGCTGGCACCAAGCCTAAACTAGTTATAACGCGTTCATACACGAGCTAACATAAAACGAATCGCACATGCAATATACAACCTTCATTCCAGCGATCATGGCGCGAAATTTGCGTCAAAAAATTTCACGAGTCAGTAAATGCGTGTTTCCCGTCATATTATGTGCAAGTCCGTGGATCCTCGTTAAGATTGTTCCCCGGCCGCATTAATTCCTCATAGAGACAGGTTCGCGCTATAGCCATGGCATTTAACTGGACTTTAGTACATTGATGCTTTATGTTCGTAATAAACAGATATAGGTACAGAATATTGTAATCTTGTTGTGGATCAGTATTTTGTTGGATGTAAATATTTATTGTTAAATTCTCGCATTGCTTGTATAATTCAACTGGCCCATTGATCAAGTGATTTGTGACTAAACTAAGATTTTAACTTCGATTCCCGCCCAAGACAAATATATGCGCAAGAGTATTTCTTCCGAGTCTAGATGCAAACTGTCTATGTGTCTATTGACCAACGTATATATATGTAGGTGTCCGATAGATCAGATGGTACTGTGTGATTTGTCACAAGATATATTATTATGAACATTATTTTGTATATTAATGAAGTAGGATATCTGATTATTTTTGTAGTCAGCGGTTTATAGAATTGAATTCTTAGTAGATTTTTATATCCCTTACAAATATAATGTTACCTATTGCACTCATCACAATTACAATTTTTACTGTATGGTTTTTTAGCACAGTAATACAGTTTTTAACACACAAGCTTTGTTGCTAAGCGGAAACACGAATGCAACAGCGGTTTGCTTATTTTCTCCATCATCAACCCTGTCACCGCTCCACTATAGGACACGTCATATGCTAAGCATATATAATTATATCGATAAGCTATTTTAATAAAAATGAGCAGTTTAATACTAGCTGTTCGCACACGTGCTTTAAATTTATAGGGAGTAAATATGTGGGTTTATTTCATTTCCAATTAACATTCAGATAGAAATCGTAACATATTGAAAAATTAAGGCTTGAATGAGAATGTACTTCACCTACCCCTTTTTTAGGCCTCCTTCCATAGAAGCGAAAAGTAATTCAGAGTAAAAAACGCACAAATGAAAAGTAGTTCGGCCGCATCTACATATGAGCACTTAATAAACCTTTTAAGCGAGCCCACGCGTTAATGTCGCACCCTGCAAACGATTCATACCCCTTACCACTGTTATTTTAAACAACTTACAGTTTATAATCCTTTGACGATTGAACACAAACCTGCAGGAGTGGAAGTCCCAAACACTTTTCGATTTTCTGTTCCATCACAAATATGTATACTATTTTCACCTTTATGTCTTAGTTACTAAAGACTAATAATGATTTACTTTAAATTTTACGAGTATTGTTATAATTTTGTATCATTGTATAAGTGAAATAGTCAGTGTTGCCAGTGAAGTGCAGTGTAAATTTGCCGAGCTGCTTGTGTGGTGCGCTCATTTGTGCCGTGCTCCAAATACGTGGCTCTGAGATTTGTTTTATTGATATTGTGTCCTCTTTGTATGATGCGGCGCTTCGTACGCTATCCCGCCTCGTTGTGCCCGCAGTAAATCCTTTATTATTTTCAGTGGATATTTATGATGCCTCTGAATGTATCTGCCTTTTTAAACGCCTATTCAATTCGTATACAACACTAACATGTTGGTAAAATTGTCAGGCAGTATGTGCGGAATAGCATTCTTACGAAATAAAATCAGTATTACTTCGCCATAACGTGCGAATGCTTTGTATGACAGTGTACACCTTTGTATAATATGCATCTCACACACTCCCACAAAAGACACAAATGCAAGCAAAAAATACAAAGTGTACGTTATGTAATGATTATGCAGTGTTAATTCGTTACTAAATTGTTTAAGGTGTTTAATACTAATTTCGAGACATGAATTATTATTTTTGATTCTACTGGTTCGTTAAGAATTATGAATATAATTCATTTTTGGCAATATACGTATATGACACTTTTTGTTTGCTCAGCTTCATTTATCTCAATAAAAATTAACAGATTATTTCTATAATAATTTCTAAAATAACATCCCAATATACGAAGATCGTTGAAATAAAATAAAATTGGATTTCGCCTATTCAATAATTTTAATACAAGAAGAATTTTAACTGTAATACAGCACATACTTGTATGTGCAATATTTACAGTAATTTAAAGGCTACAGCAGATCCCTGTATACATAATCCTCGATTGCTTGCTCCGCGAATATTGGTAGTTTGATTTTCCACAATGTACAGAACGAAACACGACCCAACAAAGTAGAAGGTGATATTGGCAAATGAAATATTTGCCGCTTTGCTACCAACAAAAAAAGAAAACACCGTGTTATTAGAAACGAGAAATTTATCACCGAAACACCGACGCGCGAAAACAAACAGAGAACCAAGTAATACGATCCTGGAGTTCTAATTCTTAAAGTGTTCGCTTTCTCGCAAAATCCTTGGAACTAATTTCATATTGCTGTACAAGTTTCAAATGAAATTTTGCGAGCGAGCGTACGAAGTAAAAAGTTCACGAGGAAACTGTGAACGTGGCGACAGGACGTTAACTTCCATATGAAGAGGAAACAACATACGTCATGAAATTCTAAACGATTGAAAATTTGAAAGTAGTCTAAAATTTAAAAAAAGAGACATATCTGTTGCTCTCTACTGGTAAGGCGAAAGTCTAGTATTTACTCGTATCTTAGGTAGGTTACTGAGCAACGTCTCTGTGAAAATATTTTAGTTACTCCGAAAGTAACAAGTAAAACATAGAAACTTTCATCGAAAGCACTTAACATATTGGTAACGATAGCGTATTAGGGTCCTCTAAGGCAGGAATTCCATCGTAAGATTTTGTCATTAGCAGCTCCTTAAGAAATAACTGCATGCGCTGGCGTCGCTTGATCATCACTAATATTAGCACTTTGAACGTTATACATTTTCTTCTCTTTCCTTCGTATTTGTATACAATAATATTATAAAATAAATAAATAAATAACCGTCACGCCAGGTCCCTAGCGGGGTAGGCAGAGAGCACGGGGTGCCAAACATCTC
>DVPR01000324.1:0-14696 GCA_018239345.1 Oxynetra stangelandi
GGGTACACATAGAGACACTTAATGAATGTCATAATTATTGATAGTCGTACCTCGGCTTTGTGCGCCCTTCGGGCTATCGTAGGCTAAGAGAAAAAAGCCGGCGAAAAAAAATACCCAGCACTCTTTTAGATAACAAAATAAAATAAAATAAGTTGCACAATGGCTATGGTCGGATAAAGAGCACACGTGACAGTACCTTGATAATGTTTAGGATAACAAACATTAGGATTATACAAATGTAATTATCCTACTTCTTTAAGTTCATACTAATCACCATGTATATATTTACATATATGTATGTATATACATATACTTGAGTATTTAGAAATTTTATAAATTATATTTTATAGAACAGACTCTGTCCCGTTTGGGATGAGATGACCCGGTGCGAGTTGTCTCTAAGATATTATTTTTCTCTTACATTGTAATGTCAGGCATGATTTATCTTCAGAGACGTAACTGCCGAATTATCGTAATGTGACTTATTTGTAAACGATAGCTATTTTTGATCTTGCCGACCTATACTGCACGGAATAACCGTTGTAAAATTTTAAAATCCACATTCTAGCGTAGAATGATTACAGGAGAGACAGAATGAGATTGAGATTTAGGAGAGTTGTTACGCACACTGTGTAATTATAAAAAACTGTAAAACCAGTCCAGAACACGATAATGTATTAATAGAAATAATTTGGCACATATTACGCAAATGGCACGCTAGCAACAATATTTATAGGGTAAATAAACAAGTTGTTTATATACTATAACGCTTGGCTATGACGCTTGCCGTTAGTATGCACATCCTCTCCAGTTATCTGTCCAGAGGCCCGGAGTTCGATAGCTTTTGCATCAATTTTTTTTTGTAATTTTTTCGACTCTTTTTTTGTTCGGGTCTCAAAAGTTATATATCTATTTTAAAAATATAATACTTCTATTCAATTTGAGGATAAGTTAAATTGCAATTCAAAAACTATACACTTAAATCTGAAATGATCACTCCCGATATGAATTGATTTATACAAAAAAGCACTTTTGAATTATCTCCAGCTCGTGTATTTTATAATCGTTTCTTTTCCGAATTTAAAGTAGTTGTTATAAATGTGGAAAACGATAATAAAATGAAATGATATGAAAATTTTATTTCATCGTGGTCCCAACCATTTCTTACGCAACCGGTATCTAGTTGTTTTTGAACGCGACCGAACGAAGAAACTACTTGATGGAATTTCCATTTGCTACTCGATACTAATTACAATTGCTTCTTCGATCAAAGCACATACCAGTCGTTATGGAAATTATGGAAACACTATAACAATAAAATTGCTATTTCTCATTACGTGCGGATGACGTAGTTAATTAAAAATTTATGCACGAAAAAAAATTATGTACATATGCAATGTGATGTTGATAACAAATTATTTCTTCTACTAGGTGTAGTAGGTGTTCATGTAACACTTCGTGCGAATACAGTTATAGGCAGTAGTCAAGTGCAGCGTCAGCCAAGCGTATTACACGCGGCCATTGTGTCGTTATGGTTGCCATTGTGTTTGTAAAAAAATACAACATTTTAATATTTCTTTTGTAACATGTTTTTGACCTCTGTCTATATAATCATTTCTGGCGGGTTTGGCGGGAGATTTAAATTATTATCAATCCATTTACAGTTCAATTATTGATCATGACTACTGACGGAATAAATAGCATTAAGCTATCACCTGGTTGCCATTGTAACGGGGTTAGCTGGCTATCGTCCTCCAAAATTATGGATACTTTCGGCCCGACGATGTTTTTGATTATGTATTTCCTTCACCGTTCCAGCTATAGATGTATATTAAATCTTAGCATACACATATGACAAAAATTAAGAAACACGAAACCGAAGTCCAGGCCTTCAAGTGGAAGGCTATAATTTAAACTTTAGTAGCAGGCATATCTGGATTTTGGATTATTTAACTTTCCCACCATTACACTAAAAAAAACCTTTTGCATACATGTTATAACTAATTCGAAGTTTTTAATAGAGTGTCGCCTGTAAGAATAAGTATCTGGTAGGGATACGATGGAGGTGCTTACGTAAGAGCGCGTGGCCGAACACGCATCGCTTGCCAAGCACAGCGCGGGCCAAGCGCACTACTTACTACACATGCGATTATTGCGCTGTTATGGTTGCCAGATCTCTAACAAATACTTAGTACATACACGGCTAAAGTAATATAATTTTAGATTTAAATTTTTACAATAGTTTTAATGTATTTTTATGCCCCACTAAAGGTTAAATATAGCAGAACTTTTTTTTTAAATCTATCCATATTTGTGCGACTAAATGATTTTGATGTCTATTATTGTTTATATTCTTAAATTTATTATGTAGGCAACAATCATGAACTCTTGAATTGTACGGGCAAAATCATCAATCAATCAATTAATTAATTTCTTGAACATAATTCTATTCTCTGTGATGTAGTTTAAAAATACTGTGTGCCACTTAAATGCTTCCTATTTAATATCTCTGTTGAATACGACTCAATGAACGAGTTGTCTGATGAAGCAGGACGCCTTGATGTCGATCGGCAATAATTAAAACCACGTTTTGCCGCAGATATAGGTACTGAACACAAAAATGTATACTCGAATTTTGAAAAGAAGAATAATATATTGCATAATAATATTTGGTATATTTTTTAGTATGTACGCCTGGTTGTCATATTAAAAACATTCTCGCACTGTATCGCTTACAACCCTATGAAATAATTGTTCATATGCAATGACCGGTGTCCTTTGAGGTCGACGACTCAGTGTCCTTTGAACTACCGCATGCCACACTATTTAAAGATCGCACTACTAAAAGTTTAAAATAGATCGCAACGTTCTAGTAAATATTATTAAAATAAATACTATATCATTTGGCGAACTAAAAAAAGATTTTAAGACTCGGTTTTAATGCACAATTGTCGTATAATAAATGCTTTTTCACACACGAACCTAAATACAGCCTTCGCACAATGTTGGTTTCAAGTTACAGAAACTACAAGAGGAGTATTGGTTTAACACGTGAACTTAAACACTATATTCGAAGGTGCTCGCAAACGTCTCATATACGAGACCAATTAAGAACCGACCAAATCGGGGTCACCGTGATTTCATAATTGAGGTGCATTCGTATTCAATGAAACGAGTTGAAAGATCAACAACCCGGCAGAGGTTAACACATAGTAAAGGATTTTTAGTGTAACCAATTAATGATAACATCCTAGGAGCGGTGCGTGAAATGGAACGCGGAGGCGCTACGCAGGCGACGAGTCGACGACCTCGAAGGTCGCTCAATACTCCGGCAGTCTTCCAGACGTTAGATGAGATGGCGCCAGACAGTGTCCTGAATACATTATCGCATTCTTAACAGCCTGAAGAAGACACTTGCATGCTCGGAAAGATAATCGTACAAGGATGACTATCCAGAAACCGTGGCTTGCGTAATACTGTATACACAGTGGTAAAAGTTTAAAGACTGATGTCGCTGTATTGTGACGGTAATGGAACTGTGTATTGCCGCTATAAAAAGCATACTTTGATAATGAGGTTGCTTATGAAGCCTTGTCCACCCACCCGGCAATGAGTTTCAAAATTGGGAAAAATGTCTAAAGGGCTTCGGATAAAGATGATCTCGATGATAGATGCAAAAAAGCATCTGACTATACATCTTGAATGAAATCTAACAGTCGTTATAAAGGAAAAAGTCCCCCGGGACCGAGAGCATGAGACCATCAACTTAAGCTCTGGTGACATCTGGTGACAGTGTCAGAAAGAGTACATTATAAGTGTACATAAGAGTATATTACTTATATAACATATATATATATATATATATATAGCTTGCTATTATACAAGTATTATACATACATAAGTCACTGCAACGCTTATTGTTGTAGCACGACTCGTTTTAAATACAACATGTACTGAAAATTCCATATCACCTTTTAATATGCGAGTAGAATATAAGTGTGTAGAATATAAGTGTGTATAATATGTATATGTACCTCTCGCTTCGTACACTTGAAGCATTCTCAGAGTTTTCTTTCAAAGAGCGTTTCAACGCATGTTTCGCAAACAAAGAAACATTCCAACGTACTGCAAGCGACTCTTATAATAAATAGATAAATAAACTATCTTGTCGTTACAGAATAATTTATGAAATCGCCATTAAAATATAATATTATATACACATAAGCCAAATATGTATTGTTCTTATCGCTGTATCTTACATTATAGAAAAGATACATCCTATTGATGTGATATTATAACCTTGGACGTTTGTTTGACCAAACTGGTAGATTCACTTGTCTATATGTCAAAGGTACATACATACATACCTTTTTTGTCTTAACTGGTTTCATCGTGCTTATCATTTTAATCCTGTGCACATTCAATAGATGTAATAAAATTATAGAAATATAAAGTTAAACAATTTATTTACAGCATTCAATCTTATGCGAGTACGTACATTATTTTTATCTCTGCAATTGCGAATAATAATTATAAGCATTGTAAGTAATTATTGCGCCGATAAGGTTTCATTGATCGGGATTCTGTGTCTCCAATTGGGTACAATCGGTAGCAAAAGTTCGACCTGTATATTTATTTAAAATGTTCATTGCCAGTTCATGTTTGTTGCCGATTGTAATGCACGTATATGCAATAAATAGTGTTTTTTTTTTCTTCAACCATATTGTACTTGTTGATCGTAGGATACAATGTTGCAATTGTTTATTAATTCAATAATTGCATTATGATTGTGCTTAGAAACCAGTAATAGTTTTGTTTGTTATGAGTCCGATAACTTTTGTCATTGAATAAGTGTCAAACTTGCAATCAATACAAGTTATAAAACTGTTTTTTATTGATTACATTTTGTAGACATTTTGTGTAGAGTCTATTTTTAACGCTACGAAACATATGAACTATATGAGTATTTTATTATAGTCGAAAGTTACGTTTATGGGCAATATTTCTTGGTAAATAAGTAGAATTTAAATTCGGCCCCGTTTAAGTGTTAAGAATTGTACGCACCGATGTTATGTAGTAATGCTCTATGAATTTTCCTATCTTTACGCACTAGAACTTATTTACTCTCGCAGTGTATCAGCGCAACAGTAGTGCAGAGTCTACTTGAAACTTACTGGTTTCCAAACACTTGGATCACAGAACGACTTCTTTGCTCTTTCGATTACAACTTGTCTATCTACCCGGAAATGCATACATATGTATATCTAATTGAACATTTTTCTAATTCCCTATCGCTTACGGACAGGCGCCGCCGGTGCACGGATCGGTGAGTCGACATACTATGCCAGGCTTGTTGTTGTGTCTCGTTGTGCGTCCCACGTTCGCAGTCTGCAGTGCGCAGGGTCACGCTAATGGATTTGGGTGCATTTACATATACCGTAGCGTAAATTTTTTTTTTCATATATGCACTTTGCACCGTTTTCATATTTTGATCTTTGGTGTATTTTCATTTTTGTTGTTGTTTGGTTTTTTTTTGGTGACTGTACACTCTAGTCGTTCGGAATGGTTCCGTTGCGATATGAACTATTAATAAAATTGTATTCGTCGATAAAATATTAGAGATTCTTTATCACATACATTTGAAAAGTTTCAATGTTAAATGTACGTTCACACTATGTGTCATGTAAAACTGATTTTATCAAGATAAGAATCGTAGTAATTAATTTTATCTATATTTTGCACTGTAAATTGGTTTTTTTTCGTACCTAGGTTTTTTTACTTGTTTCTATATAACTACCGATATTCTAGGAATGTACCTGCTCGTTGTGTCTCTCCTCGGTAACGGTCTGACGAAAGGACAGGACAGCGATGATTTGGGTTAGACGTGGTCGTGTCATGTCAACATACAGTCACTTTATGGGAATATAGAGAAATATTTATTAATTACACCATCGATATATATGCTTTTTAGTAGTACTGTACACTTTTTCACCCATTTGTAGTTATAATAAATGATCAATCGGTATACATTAAATATAAATTCATTTTGCTGGTAATTACATTTGTACGTGCTTTCAGTGTGATTTTTTTCTATTTGTCATTCGTTTTTCGACAGGATTGAATCATCATTTTACCCTTTTTTCATTGGATGAGCGGCGTTACTACTCTTTCTCTTCTTATGTCCGCAAAGTATTATCTATCATTGATTATAACCATCTAAAAAGGTATCCAAGGCTCAGTGATGTTTTAGCTTAAAATTAGTCCGTTTCGCACATATTTAGCGTATGTTAAGCGAGAGGAGATAAACATTATTTTATACGAGTTAACATTTTATTATATTGAAGGGCCACACCCTGCACACTTAAAGGTTGTTAATTTTAGAGAAAAATAAAAATATACATGTAGGAATGATAAAATATTTTATTTATAGGAACACTTTGAAGTGGCTATTATATTATCTGTGCACATTTCCCAACACATTGTCGAGTTATCGCAATTATCAGATAATTAGAGATTTATTAATAGATAGCGTCTTACGACACTGAGTCTTGAAATAATCGGTCATGAGTATTGTTTAAAGACTTAATAATATAGATTTTTTTTGACATCAACTTAACTCTTTCGTATATACTCGAATATGTTTCTGTTACTGAAAAGTAAACACGTGCGGTAATGAATGCGCGTCTGCCGCTAACTAGCACTGCAACACTTTATATCAAATATGTCGGTAGTCAACAAATGAATTACTCGCAGCCAGAAACTAGCAAAAGTTCCTTAATTACGGGAACAATCGCCTCTCTTTTAGACTGTGACCTAAATTACTTACTAAAAAGTTTACTCAGTATAGCGGTTTCGGTGATTAGTCCTGACAAACAAACAAATGTCAATATCCTTTGATTAAAATTTACTTTGTTCAATGCTAAAAGGCTGTACTACAATCAGTTCAAATAGCGGCTAAGGTAGACTCTAGAAAATCGGTTCTTAATCAGTGATGCGAACCAACTTTATTTTCAGATAATGTTTACCTTATCTATAGGAGAAATACGGATTGGGCCACTATATCGATTAATTGGCTTTTGAACTGTTCAATTATGGGTCGATTTAAGATTATTTTACGGACGTTGCTTCTTAAAAAACTGGTTACTAAAAGAATAAAGAGATAAAATACTTTCATTTTGTATGGAGACTTTGATGAAAGTAGAAAAGATGTTTGTCAGGACTGTGGCCGTTACACTTATGTTTGATATTATATGTTCATAAATTCTCCACGATAATGATATTGTATTCAAGATTGTTTCTGTAATTATTATTTTACATTTGGGAATTTTCTTTGAATGTACAAAATGTAAGAATCGTCCAGAACGATATACTATTGTCCAATGATTGTCCATCATGTTTGTTTCGCCGTAGATATGTTTTTTACCAATCGATGAATGAGAGATGAATTTAATCACACTGAATATGTATGAATAATAGTTGAATAAAAATAATAAACGAAACCGCTCACAAATTTATTTAAACAAAAAATGTAAACATGGGTAAAGAAAAAACAAAGTGCTTTTTTGCTTAGTAAAATTTACATTCTTTTCATTTATTTTATACTTATATAGATATCTAATTCGATCAATCGATGGATAGATCTTTCTATATTCAATAGAAATGTATTAATTAGCTATATTATCTCTTCATATGAATTAATCAGGAGTAAAATTCTTACCGTTTGTTGTATTTGCATGGATTTTGTTGTTGTGTCCTTTTTTGCACATGCTTTTTCTATCATTCATTTTTATCTAATGCACATTTTGTGACGTTACATTTTACCATTTACCGGATGATATCAACTACCCGGTTCGAAAACTTCTGGAATCGTAACTGGAATAGACTCGCAAGTCCAAGTTTTAGTTTTCACAAAAATCCAAAACCTTCTTTTTCAATGCCCAAGTAAAAGAAATCATCGTAGCATGCAATTTGAAAGCTTGTGTCCGCTATGTGTTTGACAACATTATTGGGGTACGCGGATACCCGGCTCTTCGTACAACTCTCTTTAAAACGCGCCACCTGTGTGCAGGATATGACATGTCCCCGTTCATCCGGCGGTACGCCAAGTACCTCAACGAGAAGGCGCTGTCCTACAGGACTGTGGCCTTCGACTTCTGCAAGGTCAAGAGGGGGTAAGTTATAATAGATTTGTTAAGTTCATGCTGAATGCGATGGATTTCTTCGCACGCCTACGCTACTGCACCGTGAATTTTATTATCTGTCCGTGGTTTGGATGTTTATATATAAATTGTGTTTGTGCGTGTGATTGTGTGTTCATGGCATCCATAGTACGGGAAATCCTGGCGTGATTGTATGGGTGTAGAATGTTTGATAAATATTACGTGTTTAAAGCAAGTTACAGATTATAAATTGATACTTACACGACAGAAAAGAGGAGGGTTCCCTGAGGATGATGAACGCAGAGATGCTGCTTAAGACCTTGCCAGTGCTGCAGTCTCAGTTGGATGCCCTTTTGGAGTTCGACTGCACCGCCAACGATCTCACCAACGGCGTCATCAACATGTGCTTCATGCTGCTCTTCAGGGATCTCATCAGGTTTGGTTTGCTATTAATTATGAATTAGTCTGTGTGATGTCTCTCGCTTTTGGGGATTATGAGCGCTGAAAAAAAATTCTGATTTATATATATTAGAAAATTAAGTGGGAGAAGGGGAGTCATTGTGTATTTATGTATACCAACGTAAATTTTTATCCAGAGTCTTTTTATGTATGACTTCCCTCAAAGTAACATCTGATACTATGAAGAACGCATGTGGAAATACGTTTATTGAAAAGCGAGATTATCGACATACAAGAATATAAGTATTCCAAACGATTCAGCTCAATCGGACGATTAGAACTAAATTCAAATTTCTGGTTGCAAAATTTTATTCATATAGACTAAGTTTAATAGTAATAATAAAGACGGCTTAGGAACAACGGCTAGGAGGGTTCACCAATAACCCGTATTTCTGCCAATCCATATTCGTTGGTTGGTAAAGCGGTGGAATATGTTACGGACCTTTGAACATCGGCGGGGGAATAGTTCTTAATGACAAGTACACGATAATATTTCCAGATTGTTCGCGTGTTACAACGACGGCATCATCAACCTCCTGGAGAAGTATTTCGACATGAACAAGAAGAACTGCCGCGAGGCTCTCGATCTCTATAAAAAGTTCCTCATCAGGATGGATAGGGTCGGAGAGTTCTTGAAGGTCAGCTGCTGATATTTGCAGTTTATTATATTTGTTTGCTCAATTATTTATTTATAATATTAAAAAATTAAAATTATTTAGACATGATTTACCTCACCAATGTTATATAATAACTAATCGATCATATAAAATGTTCGTCACATATGTACATAATTATTCTTTTCATAACACGTTCTTGATATGCACATCCAGGTGGCGGAGAATGTGGGAATTGATAAAGGCGATATTCCCGACCTCACCAAAGCGCCAAGCAGCCTCTTGGACGCTCTCGAGGGTCACCTCGCCTCGCTTGAAGGCAAGAAGGGATCAGCGGCTAATACTCCCACCCAGACTGCTAGGTACGCAGAATTATTTGACTTATTTACTATATAAAGTGAATAATGAATCCTATGCAAAGATCATAGCAGTTATATTTGCTATTGTATTTGCAAAATTTTTGTTGAACAATGTTCTGTTTCAAACTAATGGACCTAGTAATATGATCTCTATTACTGTTATATTGATGTAGGTGGGTGCAGGTATTGCTTTAAGGTGAACTCGGTTAGTAGATTATATGAAGTTATTCAAAAGTAGTAAAATAATAATCTTTAGCTATATGTATCCAAGACAAAACTATTGCGGTATTTTTTTACATAAATAATAGTAAAAACATCTTGGGATTACTTCACATATGGCCGTCCGAATCCGAACACAGCAAAGCCAGACAGTAGATAAACGACATATATTACCTAAATGTCTAAATACGTTCCTGTATAAATCATTTTCACCCAGTAACGGAACAAGTACTTAAGTTTATACATTCATACAAATATTTGTCCTGCTTTGAATTGACATCCACAATCACCAGACCAACGTGGCCACAAAGTTACCATTAGTGAAATGTATGTATCGATTATCAGTAAGGAGAGCTTAATAAGTCCCGATCGAAGAACAAAATCGGCCACGTCAATGCGCCTCTCCGACCCAGTAGTGGAACGGCCGGTGTGTCCGCAGCGCGCAGAAGAACGTGGCGAGCGTGATGGGCGCGCTGTCGTCCACGTCGTCGTCGTTCGGGCACGCGGCCGCCTCGGCGCGCCTGGACGCGGCGCCCAACGGCTCGCTGCTCATCGACGACTCGCTGCGGCAGCAGGCGCTGGCCGAGGAGGAGGCCGCCATGAATCAATACAAGGTGACACTGAAACTAATGTGATGTTTGTAAGACTTGTTGGGCAGTTTAGTACATTTTATATATATGCATACATGCAATGTAATAACTTGCCCGCAGAACATTTTTCAGCGATTGAACATTTTGGCTAATTGATAAATCTGTTTTGTAAGTCACGCTTAATTGAATTGTACATTCATGCATGTTACAAAACAATTTCTTATTCTTAGTGATTTGAATAAGACTTTAAAAGTGTGGAATCGCTTGAAGTTATCATGGAGTATGGTGTTAGTTAGTGGTGGTTAGGATATTCGGCAAGTGAGAGAACATTTGTCACATAATTGTGATTTATTACATAATGGAGTATTTAAGCGGCATGCACAACTAAATGTACCACCTTCCCTTCAAAATAATACCAACGTATGAGGTATAGGTTTCGCGGCTGTTTGTGCAATTTTCTAATTTACAAATCGACCAGCCAATACAAACAGTCTAGTCACAGATTCGCCCCTACTGCTGCTTCATAACTACCTAGTACAAAAATATCTACCTAAGCTCCTTATGAGCAGGACATTAAAAGAAAAACCATTTAAGCTCAATCTTTGTAGTACACAGTTAATTAATATGCATTAAGTTTCTTAAAGTAAATTTTCATTAAAAAATATTACTCATTCAGTCGAAATTTTCTTTCGAAAGTTCATTGTAACTCGAAATCAGTATATATGCTTTATTATATTAATAAAATAATATTCATAACAAAAACAATTTCAGGCGCAATTGTTGCAAGGTACAGATTGGATAGACGAGGAGGAACTGTCGGAAATAATAGTAAGATTCATGTTTGGGAAATATATACGGAAAATACATTGGCATACAATATGGGATATATGTACATGTATATGGGACATATTTTGGTATATATATGTTTATATATAGTTTACGGCACTTAATTTGAGCAACGTATGGGTTATTATGAGCTGTGCAGACCGAGACACATCGGTGTGCAGTCAATGTTACAGTGCGACTGCTTATGTTCCATTACTGCCTCTCTTGATTTTAAAATGCAGTAGTGTTGAATCACTTTGGTAGAGTGTAATAGTTACTGTTAACAGATAAATGATAAACTGGTTTGAAACAATACAGTCATAACACAAATGCTCAAGTGAAGTGACTACTGGACATTGCTCTGCCCCATTGTATTCGACTCAAATTAGCTACCGGACACTATATAAATGTTGTTGGTTTCATATTGTTTTGTGATTATACACTACAGCTTAAGAGAGTTTCGCTTAATGTACCGTATACAAACACATACGTGTTTTATGCATCATTGGATATCTGGTAAATATTTAATCATTACAGATATATATTTCAGTATATTAACTTCAATATTTTAAGTAAATATTCTAAAGTCAATGTAAATACATACAGTTGAGATGAATCCGTTTAAAAAAGCGTTTGGTTGTGACACCAGTACTCTTTCATAGTACAACGAAAAATTGCGTGCGATAGTGGGCGCCCTTAATTTTCTTTTGGCAAGTTTTAATTTCAATAATAAATATTAATATATTTAAATGACAATGATATGTTATATAAACAACTTGCCATTACCTCTTTTCATAACAGTAACGTCATTTAAATTTTGGGGTAGCGATATGAATTAAATTTAATAACTATCTTACTTGGTGGTTCTCATTTTAAACCGGTAGATCTACAGTAAAAAAGTCATAAAAAATATTGCTTAAAAACAATTGAATTATTATGCACCCATTCTTACATTGTGTCATATACGAGTACAGCTTCATAAAAAAAAAATATGTCCCAACTTTTGTTCATATTCATGTATTTCATGGTTCTTGTATTTCGAGGTGAAGGATAAGGTCTAAGGGATCATATTATTCATTACACTTCGTCAGTGCCGTCGTGTAGGAGTTACCACTTCTCGGTTCAACAATGGCGTTCATGCAAAACTTTCAAATTAAAAAAAAACAACTTAAATTAACACTGTTCAAATTTTCACGATTTCGCCTTCGTTACTTTGTCCGATCTAATGTTATAGTGTTTTAGTGTTCAATACCGACATGGTGGCTCCCGTAGTACCTCAGTGTGCCCGCCAGTGCTAACGCCGCCCGCCCGCAGAACAAGGTGCAGTCGCCGGCGGGCGCGGCCGCGGGCAACCCGTTCCTGGCGGCGCCCGCCGCGGACCTGTTCGGGCCGGCCCAGCCCGCGCCCGCCAGGGCCTCCGACGACCTGCTGTCGCTCGGGAACCCCTTCGCCGATATGTTCGGAGGTAGGTGCCCGTATGGAATAGCGTGTGTATTGAAGTACGCAGTATTGGTCATGCAATTCACCGATATTGAACAGTTCGTCCATCCGTCGGCCGGTAAAAGTCCACCGCTGGACACGGTCTTCCCCTAATCTGCGCCACTCTATTCGCCACGCCCTTCAGATTCACAAAATGATACAGTAGTATTGATTATTGAGATGGAAGTGTCAAACTTAGCATCGATTAACCGTTGTCTCGTCGAGATACTAGACGCGACAGCGGTAGTTCGAAAAGACAGGAAATATCCACAACCTGTACGATCTCTATGCACTTACTAGTCCAATTCACGTGAAAAATCTCCTGTCTTTTTTATCACTCGGGTAAATTTGCTCGCCATTTGGAGCATCTTAACGAACGCACAGTACAGCCATCAATTAAATTTTGTCATATTATCCTACTGCCTTAAACATAACTAGGTTTTTACTTATGCTGTTGTGTTTCGTATCATCCGAAAAAAGCTCATGTTTATCAAAATGAAGGCACATTTAGATGCAATTAACCCTTTCAATATAGGTACGATTTAATAATATATATTTTTTAGTTCAAATAAGTTTATCGTAGTGAACTTGCATGACTAATAGTATCAATTTACATGATATCATTACTTTATTGCCATGTAATTGAGATAATCTACCCTGGAGCAGCTTGGTGCAATATGCCCCATGACTTCCGCAGGTGCGGGAGAAGCAATTACAAATTATTCATTGAATACTTCCTAAATTGACATTTTGTATTTTTATTTTGTGTTTGTATAATATTTATTATACAAATATACAGTTGACTGTAGCTCCTAATTGTGAATAATCAATACGACACGTTGAGTAAGGAACTGGGAGCATAATGCACGGTAATAATTTTGGTGCTGGTAACACGACTTAATTCTAATAACTTACTTAATTGACGTTTTGTATTTATTGTTTGTAGATATATTAATATGAAATTTCATTATAAACATTTATAATATATTGGTAAGGAAAGATCTAGCAACAGTCCAGCAGCGGTCGCCTATGGGCTCAGATATGAATTTAATAACTGTTGACCATTTTTATTTACTTTTTTTGCGTTGAGGTTTATGATAATTCGGAATATATTTTGGGATTGTCAAAAACGCATATGCAATTTGAATTTTATTATTATGAAATTAAAATACACAATTGCGTGTACGACTTTACATTTAGCGAAACACTGTATTATAAAATGGCACATCCCATGCTTTCCGGGGATGGTGTAGCACACTATACATTAAGATGTATATAATTATTATATTAACAATCACCTTTAGCAGGCATTGGATAATAACACTATAAATATCGACGCAGTACATGTCTTATACATACACGGTATAAGTTTTATTCTTTTATATTAATATGGAAATGTTATTTCGATGTAAAGTCAAAATATAAGTGTTTCTTTCGACGAACATTAAATGTTTGAAGTGTAGGTTTTAGTTGAACTTGTATACAATAATATCTTCATTCAACCTTATTCGCAGCATTTGTTAATCGAAATGTCAATCTAAATCAGTTCCATACCGTAATGGAAACTAAATCAGTTCCATCTTTATTTATGAAAACTCAATATCGCCGTTTTAGCTGTTGTCCATTTGCACAGTCTCCTTGAACGGATTAGAATTTGTCAGAAAGAGGGACTAAATTCGATATGAAAACAATGCTGTTAAATCTTTATACACAGGGACAACATCATTAGGGTCAGTCGAAATTGTCGATTTGGTAATTACATCGGTTGAGAAAGAAAATGTTTAGTATTCAAAGTACTGCCTCGCTATTTACCCCGCCCCCCTTCTAGCGACACCTCAGCCGGCCGCGCCCCCCGCGCCCGCCCCGGCCGCGCCCTGGCCGCAACACAGCAACGGCTTCGGGGCCTTCCCGCAGAACAATACTTTCGTCACGGACGCCAGCTTCTCCAACGTGTTCAGCTCCAGCGACACAACAGGTAAGAAGGTTTCCAGG
>DVPR01000325.1:0-14691 GCA_018239345.1 Oxynetra stangelandi
GTTAATAGAACAAGGTCCTTATTACCATTCGCATCGAATCCGCGCAGAATGTAAAGGTGCATGCAAATGAGTGCGCTTAGCTCTAATTGAACGTTAAGGGTCAGTTCACACTATTATCTGATCACCGTTGACGCTTCGGCTATCTGAACAACGATGTCACGTTAACTGGAGCAGAGTTTACATTATCGTTTCCATTTAATTTCATACGGATTTTGTCACAGTGAACTGATATTCGATAACCTCAACCAATATCAGTTCACTGTGACAAAATCTTCTTAAGTACTATTCTATGGAGTTATATAAAGTTAGGAATACTTTACTTTGGTTTCCCTAATCAAAATAGTAGTCCCCTTTCTACTTTTTAACCAGTCGACGAAATCGTGTCTTTGTGTTGACCAGTATATGATAGACGCGCAGGGGCAAGAACGTCCCTTAGCAAGACCGTTTTAATGGAGGTAAAAATAAATAATAGTTACCAATGACAGTTTAAAAATTAGCATTTTGTAAAAACATTTTTCCTTTTGTTTTCCTTGTGATGTTTGACGAAATGTATTTATGAATTGGCAGCTAGGGTCCTGACACAGGGATAACGGAAGTTTGACAGAAAACCAGTGAGTGTAAAAGATTTTAGTGGCGCGTGACCGGAGTGTGTCGGGAGCGGCGCACGACGATAGTGTGAGGAGACGCTAACCGTCGAGCGAGCTTCCGCGAACGGTGGCAGTGAGCGATGGCACTGGACAGATTTATACGCAACAGTTATGTTTATGTTGTTATTGCTTTACGACAATGATATTGTAATGCGCTTAGTCTTTACAGAGGAATTTGCAACAAATGGTGTTTACCGGGAAAATGTGCTTTTTTATACATCGCCAACAGTGACTAGTGACTGCCGTTTCTAAGAGCAGATCATGAACACTGCATATCTCTAACCTAATCGTCGTACATGCTGAAAAGGCAAATTTAGAAGCTTAAAAAGCTCTTTGTACTAATTAATTCGATAAATACATCACACATATACACTACATGTGTCTGAAAACTTTAACAATATTACAATATTATTAACCATATCTTGGAACAATTTCACACACGGCTGACTGATGTAAACTCCATTTTTTAAATTTTAAATACACAGTTATGCAGATATTTGTACACTCAGACACACAAACAGTCGCGCTCATCACACAAATATTTGTTCTGTGTGGAAAAAGTTATAACCCGTGGCATGACAGATATGAGTAAGCTCATAAAATACTGGACTAACGGAGAAGTCGATAAATGATTTTATAAAGACCGGAAAACCATCTTTGCAACATTACCATAATTATACTCATTATATACGTCTTAAAATATGACGGAAATAATTGAGATCGCGAAGCCAATAATTTAATCAGCTTACGGTGCAGTTAAATCTAGGCAAATGGCGTTCGATACGTCGCTCGTGCGTGCCGACGTCGGAAATAGCTTACACGGATACCGCAGACCTACGGGACGGTGAAGATTCGGGGCATCAAGCAATTGAATAAGATGCTGTTGAAAACTCCGTTACAAAAGTGATTATACATTCATTTAGGTACGCCTGATGGTATTGTCACAGCAAAATTATATTGTTACCCCTTGAAGTATATATATATATATATATATATATATATATATGTCATTTTTAATAGATAATCAAAAAACGTACACTAAGTTCACTGATATATTTACAATCTTACAGGCAATCTACAATCTGGGTTCCATCCTGTTGAAGATGATTAGGGAAATGTATCGATGTATCGTAACAGTATCGATATTGCTTTATGCAATATATTGAACGGAAACCACGATTGCTGCAGCAACATCCGGCCATTATAAAGCACTGTTAGTTTTTGTTAACCACCCATTTCAAACTGTTCATTAAAATCTGTCTACATTTCATTGATACATTGTATAATTACAAAATTTTCTTATCATCTTACTATTATCACTGCATTGATACTCCATTAATTTCTCCAATGACAAAAATATTATATCTGATATTTAATGATATTTGAATGATATTTAAAATGGGATGTGGATCTTTTTCGTTGCAATTTTTTATACATATCTATATGTAGGATGCGAAATTTATCGTGTTGCTAATAAGCGTGGCACATTTTTTGTATTGATAACTATTAAAGAACGCATGGAGACATTTTTTAATCGGCTGCCTGGTAGAATAATAGGATTGCTATGTCCATACACACGCAAATAATACCATTAAATTGTTACAAATGACGCTAGCGGTACTCCTGCTTTTGTTGCAATGGAACAGTACCTGCATGATTCCTTCGCGACGTCTCTGCGGGTGACCATCGGTCACCATGCGTACCGCGTCTCATTACTATGTGGAGTCCAATTAATATATATCAATTATCATCCCTTTCCGATGTAACCGTCATGTAAATTGACCGTGTGAAGATAACGAACAGATGGTCTGATAGTCTTTAGCTTGCGAAGGCAGTGCAGTTATGTTGCGATGATTTTGTTATGGATTACATGCACGTATGTGATTGATTCGGATTCGTTAAAAATTCAAATTTTCACGTTTTATATACCACGATTTAAAAATGTCTTTTATTACTTTACCGTTTCTTATTGTATGTACCTTGAAGTTTTCCAAAATTGTGTCTAAGGGAAGTCTACGAACCCGATTAGCGTGACAGAATGGACTTATAATAATAATTATTCTCTACATAATTGATGTCAGCAATCGTTGACTTCCTAAATTAATTATACTGCAAAAAGGTACTTAACCTTTTTATCCGGGTTAACATAAATATAACCAGACATTTAAAAGTGATATCGATTACGAGAATCAACACCTACGAGCTTACGAAGACTTTTTTGATTTCTTGGCAACTTTTTATAAAATATAGATATATATAACAGTCTAAATTGCGATATTAACTTATTTAAGTGGTGTTCGAAGGATATATGAAGAGAAAGCGGGGAATATTCTGCGATTATAATAAAAAGTAAAGAGGTAGAAAAGATAGAATGCAACCAAAAATAATTGCCGAAAAAAATGTTGATCGCTCAATTTAAATAATACATAATAATAAAATGCCCGCCGGCGCCGTACGCGTGTATCATCGTACTAAATCATTCCACTATATCTCAAAGGAGAGAGAAAAAAGAGGAAAAAATCTGCCTCGAGTACGTCAAGTTATGAATACTCCTTAATACGCCTACTCGATACCCGGTTCCAATCCGAACTATCGAGATAAAAACGAGGCAAATTATTATACAATCTTACTTGAAAATAAATGGTAGATCTGTTAACAGATAAAATCGGAATAGATCTTAACTAAAGCAAAAGTATAGAGTATTTTTATGAAAAAAAAACCACTGATATTTTTTTGTTTTTTTTTTAAACTATAGGCTCGCTTTTGACTGCTCTCCCACCTAATAGAAAGTGGGATGCAGGCTAGGATGAAACACGCTTGCCTAGAAAGTGTCTATTCACTCTTGACTTATATAATTTTAAAATACAATGCTTTCTTCTGGTTTTTTGTTTACTTCATCATTATCAGTGAAAATACCAAAATGCTGGATTTATTATCTAGAAAAGACTAGTTATTGATTTATTCACTGAGCTGAAAGGAGCAGGACAACAGGATGCGAAACGATTAATTTTATTATATTTTTCCGGCTACATATTCCAACTGAATGTATAGCTCTACGAAGATTGAAATATCCTAAAGTAAATGTGCAGTTACTAAGACAATTTTACATAGATACATATTTACCACCTATGTATATCGTTTTTAAAACGTTACATTATCGGCCATCGACACATATACCTCACCTGATTTAATATTCAAACTCTTTTACGTTTTGGTGTCCGCAAGTAATTTGCATATTTATCAGTAAAGTTGCTACCGTTTGATGCGTCTCGGCGCGGGTAATGGTGTTTTACGGCTTTTTAATGCTCTCACGGGCTTGCTTTAATATTAATATGGACAGGTAACTGTATGTATTACACGGACATTATGGAACAGATACAAGGAGTCTTGTTGTGAAAGTAAGTAAGCGACTCATAGTAACACATTGCTGGCAACGAAGATAAGGGTTATTTCCTGGTTGGTTTGTTGGTAAAATATCTAGTTTTAACGAGGATTACCCAATAATTTTAAAATGAGCTATTTGCATACTGAAATTCATAAATTAAGTATTCTTTCTGAAGGTGAAATAAAAAAAATATTTTCACATATAAATTTCCACATAGTAAATAGTCCTTTATATTTAAGATCTCAAGTGTACTTTCACTATTATGGATTCCATGGATATGTATGCAGAAAAATATTAGTAAAATCATTTACCTGCCATCCAGGATTCCAACTCAGAACCCTTCGGTTATAAGAGGGTGTGATGTGATGGTGCTTTTTGATGTAATGCAACAGATAAGAAATTATTAATTTAATGCCACGGTCCTTGTGTACAACATCCAAGTAAAAGAAAGTAGGTAGCAACACAGAATTATTGCATCACCTACTATAAAATAGTTAGTAATCTTTAAGACTAACATAGAACCTGAATTATATGAAGTAACAATTACATCGCTCTGTAATTAAAATATGTCGTAAAAGTTGGCGCGAACGACATTTAGCTGGTACAATCTATTTGAGTGGTCGCTGCTGATACACGTCGCGTAGGTCTCAATGCTACCGGCGTGAACTGCAGGTGTGATTGCAAATAGAGAACACTATAACTATACAAATAATGTAAAACCCAAATAGTAATTTTAAAGTAAAACCAAAATTAAAGTTTAGAAAAGACTGAAGAGTGTACGCAAGACTGGTTTTCCATATTCCACACTAGAACGATAAAACCCTTCATTACCATGGTAATGGTTAAGAACTAATTTCTCGATTGCAAACAGCAATCGAAGTCTCCGGTGTGATAAGTATATAGTAAGAACGCTAAGATAGTGGGTACATTTGATCTATTTCAAGTAGGGGGATAAGTATCATTAGTTTTAAAGATTAAGAAAAAATCGTGAAATAATACCATGGAGGTCTCCATAACGTTTTTAGTGCGTGTGAACGCCGTCACCCCGCATTTGACGACCGAGGTATAAACTATAAACTTTCCCATTTTAAATCGAGACTCGTGTCTAACAGTGGAATGATAAAAGGATTGATGATGAGGGACGTTTGAACTGCGAGAATGGTTATATTCTGTTCTTGGTTCTTCATTGTTAGTTCTAGAATATTAAACGCACTCGTATTGTTTGTGTTTGTATTAGTCTGTGGCAGCACCGGACGACCTAGAACCTAGACGGAGAATTATGCGATTTATTAATTCCAAGTTAAATGTCGCAGGGCGTTCCGTTGTGATGTCGATTGTATATATTCTGTTAATTAATAGGAATTTATTGAACAAAGCTAAAATTTTCAATACATATTTCACATTCCCCGCGCCGGCGGCGGCGTGCAGCATCACGCTGTTTCCATAAACGTTTTCCACGAATCATATTTAATGGAGTTTCATTTATTTATATAGCATCATTATTTATATGGAGCACAAATTAAACAGTTCTACGAAATATATATATATATTCGAGAGCATTCATAACTGTGGCTTAGTCGGAAAGCTAGTTTTGACTATTGCCTACCGTCACGGGGAGGTTCACGAACGCGCTGGCTATATGTAGCAATGTAGAATACGAACAATCGAGATCAGTGCTTTTCTGTCATTCTATTCAAGAAATATATAACAGGATAAGGTACCCAGGCATATTTAATCTGATTAAACATATTTAAGTGTACACGTATATGTTTGTGTGCGTGTGTATTGTTTTATTCCCATTGTAGAAGCTAGAATGCGTCCTAGAGTCATAAGTCTTTCTCGTTGGAGCGTACTAGGTGCGCTTTGTGGAGCATCCCACTAATTTACGGTGTTACGATGTCGTGCGGTGCCAACCACAGACGGTGGCGGGAAATGAGAAATATAGCTCGGCCGCTCCATACGTGTGCACAGGCGTCGACGCCATAGTAAGGCCAAAGTTTGTTTTGATTACCTACGGACTCACAACAGATTAAGTCATATCTGATATTATTCAATTATCGTAAATATTACTTCTTAATTTTACTTCGCTTCTTAGTCATTTTGTAGTTTTCGTCTATGGCGCCTGATAAAGTTAAAAATCATACCAAATTTCTTGCAGTCTTGCGAACAAATAAAATAATTACATCACACACTAAATTGTATGTAAATCTAACAGAAATATCAAAACAGGTAAAGTATATGGCATTGTTTACATCTCCTTAATGCTACTTACGTGATAAGTATTGTTCTGTGATGTATTTTTAAGCAATTACATTTAATATTAGAATTTATTTAATATTAGTCTATGTAATTACAAAGATTTTCTGAAAAAGTCATTTATATCAATTGTAACTACAATGACTGTCGGCAATATCTGTAGTACACAGATACAGCGTATGTATAAGTACATACTTACATATATGTATGTTTAGATTTAAAACGCTTAAGCTCATGACGAGTAACCATCCGATGTATGGTATAGGCGCCACATCAGTCAGTCTACAAGGAACGAGGCGCGAGATACTAGCGCGACGAAACGTAAACGCTGTCACTGCAGCTCTACAATAAATATACAGGGTATTTAGTCCTGTTAGAGGTCGGTGGCGAATATCCGTGGGCAGTAGCGCGTAAATGCTTCTACGAATTAATGGTATATGACTCTCCGGAGGACAGAATATAAACATTGAATTAAAATTTTGAACAGATTTTTCTAATGAACTAATCCTTAACTAGGCACACTTGTGGTAGTGACGCATTAGGGACCTGGGTGGGAGTCGACCCACAACAGTCGGTCAGCAGTCAGGTTCGCTAGCATCTGTGCCAACAGGCGAGTGGTTACTGTTATTCAAAAGAAAACAGTTGGGTCACCACGTTCGTTCTGGCGCAAGGATTCCAGATATGCCTACAGTCAGACATAATTCCGTCAAAATTCCCTGGATACCTTTGAGGGATAGAGTGACCATAATTGTTTAGTATTTAGGACTGCATTTCATGTATTTAGATAATTGATTTTAAATGATTTAATGCAGACCCGACAAGAGCGGAAAGGAGATTTATGGCTGCAGAAATGAGCGAAACTATGTCAGGATTCTTAAAAGCAATTTATGGTTTACACGCAATATAGCAATTTCTTGCCACAGTTATTCATCGATTCTTAGTGCAAATCCTTAA
Source organism: Oxynetra stangelandi (assembly GCA_018239345.1). Classification (NCBI taxonomy): domain Eukaryota; kingdom Metazoa; phylum Arthropoda; class Insecta; order Lepidoptera; family Hesperiidae; genus Oxynetra; species Oxynetra stangelandi. Next base: position 7,243 of record DVPR01000325.1, read on the forward strand.
TGACTTACTGTTATATTTTATTCTTAAAATCCAAATGTTTAATCCGACTTTAACCACAATTAGATAATTTACATAAATAAAAATATTTAACTCTGCCTTGAGCACTACGCACAAATAAATATTCAAGAACGAAACACTGTCCAGTCATTCTGAGAGTAAGGAATGTTCTAAAAATTAAATAGAAATGAAACAGTACAGTGAATATTACATATAGGTATATATGATTCCTTTTCGTGGATTGGATAATTGACCTAATTTATTCGATACCTGTATTTCCTTTCTTTCGAACCTTTCTGACATATTATCTTCCTTTGAGGTTGTATTTATAATACAGGCTGTATTTATAATAACAAAACTATGGGCTAATCACCTTATAAACTAACATACGGTACTCAATCTATTTCAAATAAGAGTTTGAAACATTGGTAATTTATTTTCAACAGTGGGGAAAACATTTTTGAAAAGTCTATTTAAGTAATGTAGATATATATAGCATATACCGTTATAGATAAAAGGCCGATATCATTAGGTTACTAGTGATGTAATCATTCTTGATATACTTACGTACAGTTAACTCTAACAATAAATAAATAATAAATAAATCTTGGGAGACATTTCCATGCCAATATCATTTCAATCAATACATTCACTGTTTTTACTCCCGTTATCCTTAAACGAAAATTTAATTGACGATATTTCATTTACAATCGAACGTGTATCATAATATTTACATCGCAGTCCGCTGCTGGACAAAGACCGCCATAGCGCTCAGTCCTCAATCAGATGAAATATAATTTAGATTTCCCATGAAGTGCTACCAGAGTGATGAAAAACCAAGAGACCTACACACTTTAGAATTCTTCATGTCTATTAATTGTGGTTGGTAAGTTATCTTTATGGCTTTTCCCTTCTCATTTCGAACCGAGTTCTGTGCCCAATATTACCACTTTAAATGTGTTGGAGAAGCTGTGTGCATTTACATACATTGTTCAATAAATGAAAACAATTAGGTGACAATGGGTGTCGACCGTCCTTAACACAGAATACATGCTAGTAGAAATGGTCTACATCATACTAGACTATGGTGGAGTGAACGCTGAAGGCGCAGTGCTAACTGCGCTATCCTTGCTAACTGGACTTGATTTACAATGTGTGCGGGCCTCGGGGCGTTCTGGACGGAACTTTCCAATTAATGATAAGCAACGTTTATCATAGTTGTCGGTGAGGAAATTACTGATATTCGCTGCTGATTTTCACGCAATGAATCACTGAAAAGATATTGTTTAGTATCATGGTATCTCGAATCAGTTTGAATATGCCAACCGGCAGTGATTATGACCAATCAACAAGATTTATCCGGTGATCAGATTAAAAATGCCGCTGTTTACCTTTTACCATTTTTATGCAAATGCAATACCTACTCAATATTAGGCAGTGACGCGGGCGTAATATTTACGCATCGACCTAGATTAGCTCATCGATGATAGATATATAAGATTTATTGAATAAGCTTGCCGATTATGTATTTAGCGCTGCCAGTAGTCATTTATAGTTTGTTATCACATAGATATATATATATACTCGTAGTAAGGTATTTAATAAATCCATCCATTAGATTTTGTTTATCGTATTGTCAAGAGGAAAACAAAATGTATTTTGGCTTCATTGGCATATTATAATTTCTTAGCTTTCATATACGTCTAAAATATCGTATTTAAACCTAGCATGGTTTTAATACATACATTCGTCGATTAAAGATAATTTAAATTATGTATATTTATATTTGTTTGGTCACAACTTCTATATATGTATTTAACTAATGACTAAGTTCTTTAATATACATAGACTTATCTTAAATTTCATATCAGGAAAATATTATTTATGATTTGTACGTTTGTATAGACACAGGCCCATAAATATCTGAACAGATGTCGACCGTCAATATCATGGTCTACTAGTCTTGCAGCGAAACTTGTATAGGTTCCAGTAATTGATGCACAACCACCCAATGCGCATCGTGCACTATTCAGCATATGGACAATTTTGTGCCACCTTAAAGGGTTCCGGTCAAGTGAAACGACCACAATCGAGACAACCGCGCGGTTTGCCTGCCGGCACACGAAAACACTCGTGATATGCAATGTGCGTTGTTCTAATGTTAATACGATACGAGTATTTTAGTCTCCTAAACCAGTGTTCCGCAAACATTTTGTGTTCAAGGCACATTTAGGAAAATGAAATTTTTTGAGGTACACCACAAATGAAAAACCAGTTTTTAAGTAATATTAATCAACATTTATTATTAATCAACGAAATAATATTTTTTATTAATCAACAAACCTAAACTTTAAATTGTTGAAAAGGTATCTAATGTGAAACATATTTGAGCATAGACAGTCTAAATTTGGAGTAATCGTTGACAGGGCTGCTCTCATCTCTTCGTCGATAGTCTTGAGGCTTTCCCTTTTTTGTATTTATTGTGGTAATGACCACGGTACACCAGTGTGCCACGGTGCACACTTTGCGGAACACTGCCCTAAACTATCGGCTACAACGAAATAAACAAATATTATCTAATATATGTAAATACGCAAGTTTCATAGTCACAAGCCGTAGTTACAGTCCATCACGTCGCAGTAATGGCTGATGGTAACGATTGACTTCCTAACTTATACCCTCTAGCGAAACCTTTGCTGTAGGGTTCCGGGTTTGATTCCCAGTTGGATATTTGTGCTTTATAGATGTGTTTCGTAGTTCTTACAACGACACAACTTACTCGCTATCGGGTTTTGTGCAGTTTCGTTACATTCATTTTGTTATTACTATAATCACAATACTTTGCAGGAAATACTTTTGTTGTGTAATATAATAAGAAGTAACTAACCTATAGCTCATGAGACCGAAGTCAATAAAAGGTTTATAACAATATATTGATGTTCTTAAACTAATGTCACCAGATGTGTACCGCACTTTACGAGTATATGGCTTAATTTGGTGTTTTCTAAATCAGACTAAGCTTATCTATCTAACCTTCGAAATCTGGAGACGCAATTGGATAAGCAAAAATTGAATACCAAAAACCTATGCCGGTATAGGCGGCGTTAATGTTGCCATAAATCTCGATTCAAATATTCACTCATCATTAAGCAGGCAATGTGCTGCGTTTACGGACAGCAACAAAGTTGCCACATTCTTGAGGTTGATATACGATAACTTGACTTTTTTTTGCTTTACATATTGAAAGTAGCAAACGTGCGTACAGTTTGACTTCGCTAATTGCATTAGTTATATTAGATGCGTCGCTATTCTTTTATTTAAACTAATAACATTTTTTTGATTATCCATAAACGTACAATTTTATACAAATCAGCTTTCACTTTTTAAGTCATTCATACGTTCGTATACAATATTTTGGGAAGTCTCTTGTCACCAGCGGGGCCACCGTATTGAACACCGAAAATATACAGTACTTTTAAATGGCATTGAATTACATATATTTTATTAAATAATATATTCATATTAGTTAATTGTGTTATTTTATTACAGCAATTAAGCTTTTTATAATATTTATTATTATTAATAGTTCATTTTCAATCATGTCATTGTCTGTGATAAGGTCTAATGGACGCCAAGTAAACGATCATGCGGCCTACGATAAAATATGCTAGGCAAGATTTCTATGCGTTGGCGTTTAAAAAATTTCTTGTTATACAACTTATGCGTGCAATTTTGACATCAGTAGTGTTCCACTTTTTGAGAGTACGGATTAATAACGATAAGGCTGTCTAGGTGAAAGCCTAGTTAGTTCGAATAGTAGCCTGCTATTCAAATATAATACTAGGAACAAACAAGTTTTGGGTGATAATAGTTTGGATCTGAACTGGTTAGTTTTTAAATAGCAAATATTTAGTATTAAATATTTATAAATATTTATTTCATTCGATTATGCGAGTGAAAATGTACAGGTTAAAGGTTACTTACTATACGGTATAATAATTCATGTAGAAATAGCATGCTCATATTACGAAATCTGTGCTGCAAGGTGTATATAACTATAAAATTATATTAATTAACACTCGTCCACGTAGTTTTGTTTCTACATCATTCAAGTGGGTTCATGAGAAACATGAAGTTGCTTTTTATTTGCATAATTTTGTATAAATTTTATGGTAAGAAATTTTATATATACGTATTACATTACATTTATTTTTGTATAACATAGCAGCAGTATTAAATTGACTATAAGTACAAAGTACCCATATACTTAAGAGCTGTCGAACTGATTATGATGTTTAGATAATTTTACTTGTTAGCAAAATAGCCGAATAATCAATTGTTTTATTTTAGCTGCATGTGGTCCACCAGAAGTTAATTTAAAGTTTTTAAAAAATGTGGCTGTCAATTATAGCCAGCTAAATGAAATTCATGAAACTATACTTAATTTTAAACCAATTATACTTCGACATCTAAATCCTGATATACCGGATGAAGATCTAGATGTGCACGATAAAACAGTTAAAAATATATTAAATACGAAATTATATTCAAAAATAAAGTACAAATTTCCGATAATGTTGTTGAAATATAGAAATTACACAGTCAAAAAAGCATTGTCAAAACTTAACTCGATACCCGAGTACATGACAAGAAAGTTTCAAATGAAAAACAACGGAATGTCATATATAAAAAATGCAACCGAAAACTTCTCAAAAATAGCTAATCAATTTTTTGATAAAATTAAGAAAATAGATTGTAAATACGACATTGACAAAGAATTTTTGCTCTTAGATACTTTACATGCATTTAACGAACTTCTTTATAAAGAAGAATTAAATTTGTTTTATGATTTAGCTTCTAAAGTGAATGCTAATGTATCAAGATATACAGTTATAATGGCGACGAAACATTTTAATAAGGAACACAAAGAAAACAAAAGAGATGACATGGAATACGTATGTCTAAAATTTAATATTTGCAGACCATACGTGGGATTTAATGACTATATAGGTAATGTTATATTTGAATTATTAAAACTGTCAGATGTAAAATTAACCGATTTTTTGATAAAATTATCCATACCTGTTAAATACCAAATTGATTTTTTGCAATCAATCTTGGGAAAATCAGCTACAATGAAAATAGGTTTAAAAGTTGAAAACAGTATTTTTAGAGATATTCCATCCTTTAGAAAGTTAATTTTAGCTCTACGTTCATATTTGGCTAGAAGACATAAATTTGTACAAAATGGTGACGAAGAAACAAACATGCGAAATAAGGCGTTACGTATCCTTGTGGATATTATTGACAGAGTATTTGACGTTAATGGAGACGAGCTATTTGCAGTACATTTCGATTTACTCTTAAAAACGATTACGAATATGCCCACTGAACGGGAAGATAAAATTCAAGGAGTTTTAAATATGTTTGTCAAGCAGGTCGTGGAAATAATGAAACTCAATTTGAGTGATGAAGCTAGACTTGAGATAAGATGTCTACTAGATCTTTTATCGAGAAAAGAAAGCAAATGTAATGAAGTATTCCAGTATTTATTCAGGTTTGGCTCGAAATTTGTAAGAGGCGAAGATATTCAATCGCAGCTTGCATTACTTCTGTAATTGAATACTATTCATTTAACATTACTATAAAATTCAATGAAGAAGTTCAATTTCTTTTATTCAATTGATTTCCGGCTGAAACGAAACAAAAGTCTAATTCTATTAACATAAAAAAAAGTTTAAACAGCGTACCGAAAAGAGCTCTTCGAAAAAATACTTAACTTCACCATGAAGCATATTCCGTTTAAGAACTCATTTGTTTAATATTTTCATCGTAAACTGGCAGCAACAGTAGCTACTAGAATGTAGTATTCAACGTTATGTTCATACACATACTATACAGAAATATTAAAAAATAGATAATTGAAAATGGTATACGGCAAGGAGAATTTGGCCATATACATTGTCATCCTTTAGGATCTCAAACAAACACCAATCTAAGACCGCGCTGAACTCATGCAAAAGCAAGCTCAAGCAAATGTGGACTGAATTATTTATTTATATGAATTGATGTAATAATTATCTGAAATCTTTAAATGTATTCATATTTGTGCAAAATATCTTTCTCTTTATTTACAACGTGAGGCATAAAACATTACAACAAACTTCAAATTTGTTAAATTAAATATAACACGAGTAAATGACAATCATTATGCGTCCACTATTCTTCCATTAGACACGTTAGATTAAATATTTTTATAACACAATATAACAACAATAACCTGCATAAGTAAACTTTACAACTAAATCAAATTAAATTTGAAGTAATTTCGATATGTTTTAAACATTAAAGTATTATGAAACAATAACAAATAAAATTGAATAAAAAGAGTCGTGGATGAATATCTTACATTAAAAACCGCATTTAGTACTTTGAACTCTATACACCAAGACAGAGAGATAATAAAGAGGATGATTTTGGGCGAATATATGGAACCGAATATATGGAACATAACCTTACTTCTCTTAACCGCTGTTCGATCGTAAGTGTTGTAGTAGATGTTTGCCCTTGACTAACGCAAATCAGCTTACGATGTTACACTTTAGTATTTTTTATATAATCCCCTATAAATAATTACATGTCAAGAGCTAAAAGTATTTTTATTGAGTAAAATCGTATGAAAATTTATCGAAACTTGCGAAAGCATCGGACATATACGAGTATGCATTAAATATAGATATAATATATTGCATCATTTAAACTTTTCTTGAAGTGTCAGCTCAATACCTAGAGCTACGAGGTGTATAGGAATGTGATGTAAAATAATTAGGTTGTTAACATTTATAAAATTAATTAAACAACGTGAAGAATAATATTAGTGTCAAGCGTTGGTCACAAACGGAAATAGTTTTCGGGCTTCGTAATACGATTAGTGACTCGATTGAAGTATTTTCAGACGTACAGTCAGTAAAAAAAGAGTCATCATTCTTTATGCATATTATTATATATTCAAATCGAATTACGTCCATTTGTCATGAAACAAACTATTGTAAAACTAGATAGTAAATACAAAAAACGTATGTTGAATGCATCACACATACTCACTACTGAATGTATTTTTATGCAATTAGACGTGATTGCATGCAGCCATGTTAAATATTTAACAAATAAAGTAATTTTACTTGATGTGTTTTCTTATCATCATGTATGCCTACGGAATACCGGACACAGGTTATTAGATGAATTATATATTTATTGCATGTGTTTAGCTAAAATCCTTCTCAAAGAATAAAAAAATACCAATGTCTAAAGTGGTTTTCTGTTCTCATAGTATGTGCATGTACCTACTTAGGAAGATTATAACTTTAAATACATAAAATAAAAATAAATAAATAAATAACCGTCACGCCAGGTCCCTAGCGGGGTAGGCAGAGAGCACGGAGTGCCAAACAT
>DVPR01000326.1:0-14689 GCA_018239345.1 Oxynetra stangelandi
GCGCATCTGGATGATGTTATTTTTAAGAAATGATTTTCCCAAATGTTAATTTTAATTTAAAAATAAATTGGTTTTTAATATTACTTTTGTTTTTTTTTTTATGAAATTTTCAAATTCGCAAACTCCGAGGCCCACCCGTTATAATACAGTTTGTCAGCAGGTTATCCACAGAAATCATATTATTTAATATGTTGTCAGATTTACATAATATTAATACGAATGGAGGCTCAGAGCTTATTTTGACTCTTGCCTAGGTGCGCTGCCTTTCGGCAGAAGTTTACTGTTTGCCAGTGCCTGAAGCCCACAGGGCAGTGACTTGTCCGCGGTCTTGGCTCATAGCGTGCCGTCAACACTTAATGTACGCCTATATATTGCACGCTGTGACCGAGAAATGTGTAATTTCTAAATCTCGCAACGCTCAAGGGGAACCGCCTCGGACATAAGGCGTGCAATGCTTGACCTGATTCGTTTGGTTGTCGATTCGGCGAACGTTGTCGGTTTACTCAACCATATTAATAAATTAATTTATTTGTTGCACCAACAAAGTGTACACCAACACGAACAATAAATATAGCTAAACAGTGAACATTCGAGCTAGGTGTCACCTCTGTTATAGGGCAAACTGCGTGGTTCTTAACAACATAATAAACAAATTAGAAATATTAAGAATAATTTAAGGCATTAAATTTAAGTCAAAAATTAATATAAAAAACGTTCAGTGACATAATAGGTACACAAAAAATATTATCAAATGTCAATTATAAAATACATCTTAAACATTACAAATCCATAAAAAATATGTACATTAGATATATTGATTGGATACATTAATGTTATCAGCAAAAAAAAAATTTCAATGTCACATATTATTACAATACAAAATATATGTTTCGAGATCAAATGTCAATTATAAAATTCATTTTAAACATTACAAAACCATAACAAATATATATAGATTAATAAAATAAAATTAAATGCAAAAATAGGAATCAATCATAATATTAGGGTTAATCATAATAGGAATGATAAATTAAAACAACTTCACAAAAAATATTAGTAAATCAGGTCAGACAAAACTTTTCATTTCAAAGTAAGGACCAGTTTTGGCAGAATAAGTACCCTCCAATAACACTTTATGTAATGAACGAGCAATATATATTTAATATGATAGTTACAACTAACTACGTCATGGACCGGATCGCTTGGGTCGGGTGTAAGCTTTTCTTCAGAAGCGCAAAGATAGAGCATCGTCCGGCCGTCCGCGGAGCGGCAATCGTTGTTGACATACGTGGTGACTCGTGTCGTGTGCTGAGAAAATTTTCAGGTCGGCTTAGGGCCGCATTTTTGTAAAAAGAAGACTTAAAGATCGCGTTACGTTCGCGTTAGGACCGTTTCAACGTTGAATAGCGTGTGTTTTGTAACGCTATCGGGGGATGTAGTTCAATTATTCGTAATCCATTGAAGAAGTGGTTGATATCAGTATGATTGCGTATAACGTGATTCGGCAAACAAGTACTTGGAGTTTAAATGAGCGTACTCAATAGGAGACGAGATGAGCAGCACATAAATTCGTTGTACGCATATGTTGCCCGCGTAATGCCTAGAGTGCATGGGTTTGCAATGAGGCGGGCCGGTAGCGGCGGTGCGCGGCTGCCGTTCGCGTTATCAGCGCGCCCGTAAATCACATTCGTGGCGCGCGTACAGGTAAAGCAACTGCACCACTGCACAAAGCTGCTTTCACATTATAGATAAATTTAATGTAGGTTAACGAAAATCGGGAACATAAACATAACTCTGTTTATGCTATTGAAGATGCAAAAAATGTTACACGTACTCGTTTGTAAGAATTATCATTTGTATACTAAATCATAAAGTCACCATACGCATTAAATTTTGAAGAACGGATGCGCCGTTGTTACTTCAGGCAGGAGTTAGACCGCAATAATCGCAGACGCAGTATCGCCGCACGAAACTCGTTTACCATCTCAAGGTCGAATCCTAGATACATATACAATAGAACTCGTGAGTAGCTTGGTATACAATTAAAGATCCGAGGTTCATGCAATTCGATCGATGTGGTTACTTCATCTATGGACATGTGTAAATCCAACATTAAACACTTATTGGCTGTAGAGAATTAAATCCATATGTCTGCGGTTATTCCCGTTCGCTTCCGAGTTGCTCATAAATTACAGCTTGTTGCGAGACCATCAGTGACGTAACGGTCTCGTGGCTGAGCACTTTGGGAGTAAGCGGCTTCGGTACCGGCGCTGTGCGCGCAGCGGGAAGCGGGGAGCGGGTGCGTGGTGCGAGCGTGATGTTACAAGATATAGGGTTTAATTTATATAATTTTGCGACAACGTCGTTCTAACTTCACAAGTTTTTAATGTACTGTACAAAGTCATATTAGTAAATTCATATTGGCCTGAAATGTATAATCTAGTGAATTAAGATTTATATATCTATTACTCTTATGTTGGAGATTAAAAAAAATTGAGGTGAAAATATTCTGTAGGTTCGTAAATTTTTAATTTATAGAAATGTTTCATCTTCATTATTTTATTGTTCAGGCTTGTAAAGCTGAAAGGAAGCTAATTGTCGCACGCGCGCTCGCTGCGCCCGTGAGCGCGAGCGCGCCAGGATCCGGTCTCGTAAAAGTTTAACGGCACGTATCAAGCCAGCGCTGGCGGTCGCTGCACACGCGTGCGTCTCTTAGAGCCGGTTTATGACTCGTCTTGTTCATAGTCGCCACGCTATTTCGCAATTAATCTTCTGATTGTGCTTTGTGCCCTATACACACTGAGACCAATTATATTTAATTTGTTTACGAATTAAATCTTCTGTCAGAACCGTACTAAAATGTCACGAGCTACTACAATTGTCCATCTTTATTATGTACTGTACCGCACAAATTATGAATGTCGTGCCTGCATACTATAATAAGCGTTACAGCGACACAGTAATCTCCCCGGCTGTTATAATAGCAAACAATAAGTAAACAACGCTCATAGTTTAAAAAATATACAAGCCATGGAAATGGTTGATGGGTATTGCTGCCGACATGAAAGCAGAATCTTTGTCATCGTTTTATCAAGTGGTTTTGGTTTTACTAGGACTGATGAATGTGAGTCGGCGACATTATAAGAGTAGGTGCCCTTCATTCGGTTTGTAGGTTGTATATTTGATATAGTTTTTCATGATAATTGTTTCGAAGTAGGCACGTTGCTGAGCTGTCATTAATGACATTTATAACCTTTAAAGGTCAGGTTTGTAAGGACAGAAATATTTGGCATTCGGTGCTTACTGCCTACCCCGATCGGGATCTGGCGTGATGATATGTTGTTGTTGTTATTAACTTTAAATCTTATGATCAAATAAGTGGATATATGAGAATACATGCCAGTCACTTTTTATAGTAAGGTTTGAGATGTATATCATTAAAACTAAGGTTTAAAAACCTACCGTTTATTCAAAGAAACTCTAATATTGTTAAGTGAGTTTATGGGCTGAACATAGTATGAAGAAGAGTTTTTGTGTTCTTTAATTGATGTGCAACAGATCCGTGAGCCTTGTCTTAATTCTGAGGGAGTTCTTTATCTCGTTTCATAATAGGTGAACCCTATTTATGAGATCTATATAGGTATATATATATATTCATGAAGATACAAGATTCATGAAGGTACAAGATACAAGATTTATGCCGCAGTTTTAACCATAACGTGTCCTGCTATACGACAGAGTTTCAAAAATAATTTGTACTGTCCAATCAGAAGTTGGCAAAGCTTTTCAAAGCAGGATTAATGTTTTAGTATATCCTCGGGTAGTTGTGCATTTGATTGTCACACATTGACAATTTGTGCCATAAAGTCTGATAAATGATAATATAAGTAAAAATATTCAATTCGTGTTATTATATTACACTAAGAGATGATGTTTGATAGTTAATTTGGTGTATTAAATGACAATTGCAACATCTAGATATCCTTGGAGCCGCTAATTGACGTCCCGATGCGGTAATAAAGTTACGAGTGATGAGCACCGCGTTATATGGGATAAGGGGAGATGATAGCGTTGCGATAAATGCATTTATGATTCAATAAGTCAATTTTGAGCAGGGTGCAAGACGCAAGATGCAAGACGCAGTGAGACTGCAATACTGGTGTAATTCTTTGTAAAAGGACTTGTCAACTTCGAGACAGGCCGTAGGTAGAGGCACGCACCGGTGGAAGTGTTAATAACTTAGTGATATGATATCATGAACAGCCGGTGCCAGCTCTCTCTCCTCCGGCTGCACCGATAACATCGCAGACAAGGCTCGACGTCGAAAGCTCGAGAACAGGAGAAATCAAAACCAGATATGGCGGTGCTCTCGCTCAAACGCTGCTGTAGAAAATGAAAGCCCCCAAGATTGCAATTTCTTAATGGCCTAAGAGCACAGTTAATCATAGTGCACGGAACAAGCTATCAGTGCCGACCACCGTGTCAACTTTAACTTTCTTCCGGGCACTGTACTATGATTCGAACAGTTGCATGAAGTGTTGAAGTACATCATACAATTTTGACGCAGGCCTTTTAAGCATTAAATATTTTTTCAGTCTAGGTACATACTTCTTTAGGGTCTTGTACAACACTCATATATGTATAAGATTCAACTACGGCATTAAAAAATTTATTTCAGTTTAACAATTGTTACAAATTAGCTCATTTTTTTATTTTTACTCAAAAAACGCCAGTAATTAAAAAAGGAATAATAACTTGCTTTAATAAAATGTATTTAACACGAAAAATGTATGGCACTAGTCGTTAAAAGACATGCCTGTTTAATTAGCTATCATAAAACGTAATTTAGCGCCTACTTCAAATAATACCAACAAAAAATTCAGATAGTCGACGCGGTTCTAAGAAAGCTCTACACCATCCTTTTAGTTCTCCATGGTGTTTTCATTGTTTTGATTGCTTTTTATCATTAGTAGTCTGGCGGTACTTTAGATGTGCAAGACGTCATTTAGGAGTCGAGTTAGATAGATTCAATCGCTTTTCACGTACGGACGTAACGTAATTACTGGATTTTAACTAAATATTTTATTATTTCATTCGAAAGTGACATGGACGATGAACAGTCAATACTGGAATGCTTCCAAAGAGACCCTGCAATTTCAACGAGACTTGCAAGACATCTTGAAATGAACCACTATAAAGTGTAGTTCACAGCTCACACTGCGCGCTTGTATCTTCATCATTTTGAGCCAGTACTAGCTTTAGAAGAAGGTTATTCAGCGTGAAGGATGGATTTTTGTAGATTTTTAATAAATGCAGACTTGGAGGATTCAAATTATATAAACATTTTTTTTTGGGCTGATTAATGTAAGTTTGACCGTGATGGTATTACGAACTGCCACAACGCTCATTATTGGGCTACTAGAGGGGAAACCCCCAAAGTAATTAAATAAATCTAACACCAAACGAAATTTTCCCAAAACGTGTGGATGGGTTTTATTGACCGGCATTTGACTGAACCATTTTTCTTGCCTCAAAATTTAAATGGGGCTGTATATGAAGAATTCGCAACGACTTACTACAATATTACTAGAGGAGGTGCCTCTAGCGATAAGACAAAGCATTTTTCAGCACGAAGACTGCCCCGCTTATTTTCGCCTGGGAGTAAGACAGTGGCTGGATCAAAATTATCAAACACGTTGAATTGGTCGAGGTCGGCCGATCCAATGGCCAGCCAGATGCCCCGATTTAACACCATGCGATTTTTATTTATAGGGGAAGCTGAAGGTATGCGTCTACGACAAATCAGTCAGTTCATTGAAGGAGCTTAAAGAAAAAATAATGATCGCAGCTGAAAAAGTTCGTCAGTCAGTTTCAACACGGGTAGTAAAAACAGCAGTGGGGAGAAGGTTGCGTGCCTGCCTCCGTAACAGAGGTAGAAAGTTTGAACAAGATCTGTAATAAATTGTTTTATTAAAAAGTTTAAAGTATTTTTTTTATATATCCTGTATCGACATTTAATCACTTCTATATATCGCCAATCTACGCGTTATCTCTGCAAAGATTTCAAAACAGCCCAGGTTTCTATTGAATCGTAGTCCACAAACGCCATATGCAGGGGATGATTGTACTTTTCAGCCTTCTGTACAATCTGCCTATTGGTGTGAATGCGGTCCACGGTGCTGTATCCTTTGCGAAAGCCTGCCTGTTCTGGAGGTTGGTATTAGTCAAGCTTCTGGGCTAGATCGTTTGTGATAACCCTTGAAAATAGCTTATATACATGGCTCAAGAGCACGTAGCGTCTATAGTTTTTCAAAAGAGTTTTGGCTCCTTTTTTGAAAAACAGCACTGTCACGGTTCTGCTCCTCGCCTCCGGTGTTGTGTTATTATGAAAAACCGAGTTAAACAGCATTTGTAGCTCTCGAAGCATAATCAATCCTCCTACTTTCAGGAGTTCTGTTATTGCCCCGTTTTCGCCCAGAGCTCCGTGGTTCTTAAGCTGTTCAAGGGACAACCTAATATCACCCAGGTCGACATTTTTTTTTAATTTATTTAGCTGTAGGCTCGCGTTTGACAGCTATATGCAGCCTAGGATGTAGCACGCTTGCCTAGAAAGTGCCTATTCATTCTTGACTTGAATAATTCCAGGTTGTATGTATCGGGAAAAATAGATTCCGGCAGAAAATTCCTGGGAACATCTGGGAAGTCTTCGGTGTAGTGGCGCGTTAACATAGCTCTTTCGTTGTCGTCGCGCGACACCGGCTTCAAAGCGTGCGCAGCGTATATGTAGCTGGCCATAAAATATCCCTGTCTCAGCAAGAATCTCTGGTGTCGAGGTAACGAAATGGCCATGAGAAGATCTAATAACTGTCAGATGAGTTCTCCCGTGTGATTTTGCGAACACATTGAATCCCCGATTCCGCTCTATGAATTCCTTTGTTTTCCCGGTATTGAAGCGGCAGAGATTTTACCATATTCTGGGTTTTACCTCCTTATTAACAAGTTGCCTATCTGAAAATTCAGTATGTGTGCATTCTCGTCTTTTTCTCATTATGTCCAAGGTCTCATGAGAAAATTTAGTCTCTTTGACTTTTCAGTGCTGCCCAAAGTTCTTACGTAATAGAGTAAATAAGTAAATACAACGCATAAATAATGTAAATGTCAACAAAAACTTGAAGACACGGATGGAGAGCCTTCGGTTTGTTGTAATTACAGCGATATCTCGATAAATAAGTTTGCCTTCAGCCCGACGGACCATATACTTATATATGGACGTAGACATGTGTAGTACGCCCCCGCGCTGCGCCATTGCGTCGCACGGAAACGTGTGCCACCTTTATATTTTAATTTAACAATTACTGGTGCGAACGATTATTAACTCTTGATTTTTGGTTACTCTTTATAACAGAATGGGTAAACAAAGTTATCAGACTAATCGTTTCGCGGTGTCAGCAATCTTTGTCTTAATTACGCATTACGTTCGTAACTTGAGGCACTTATACTGTTAAAACAATCGTGTAACAGTAGTGATAAATAGCGTTTGTCGAGCGCGTACAAAGAAATCGTGCTTCACAATAGGGCTCATAACAGTGGAATCATGGCAGATTAGCTTAATCTCCGGCCGACACGTGCGCCCCACGCAGGGCCACCGGAGGATCGCGGATTAACCCTACGCACCCATTTTCGATTTCGATTAAACTTAATCCTTTTTCATTTATAAGCGTAATATAGGGCGCAAACACGTAGCAAGCAGTACTACAGTATCTTTGATGTGTGCTAGATTATAAACCATGACATGAGTCGAGTTTAAAGTTGGATCGTACCAAAATATATGCCTGTAAAATAAATCTCATTCAATTTTCACCAAGATTACGTGGTAAAATATAGGACATTAACTATGTTTCTTTACAATTGCAAGTCATGGAGCTTTCAGTAAACCTTGAAACTAAATATTCCAAAAACTGAACACAGACATTGTCGTCGACGTGAATAAGTCCGTGTAATATAGAAAAAAAAACGAGTAAATGAATAACAAGGATTGTTAATTAGTATTCAATTCGTATCTAAAAATAATCTTTTTGTAAAACGTACATTACCGGCCGTGTTATGTAATTGAAGTATCGAAATATTTATATGTTAACCGCAGTCGATGAACGACACACTTGAAAATCACGTGCGAAAGTAGCAATGCAAGCTATGTACATACATAAATGCGTCTCGGGTGCGCTGTGTGCTTTCCTACTTTGTTTGCCACTTGGAATGAACATTCGTTTGTTAAATTGAGATTCGTCGATTGTAATGTAATTATTCAAAAACGTCGCCATACCGACCGGCAGGTTAGATAATTTTATACTATCGGTTGTCAATGATTAAGGAATCTTATATGTGGACAACAAGTATTGGAACTGTAGCAAGCTCTTCAGTTGCAGAAGACTTCATTTTATACTTCAAAGACTTCATGTTACGGCATTGTTTGGCGCCAATAAAATAGTTCATTGGTATCAGTGCTAGCTGGTCTATTTATAAGGATCATAATTCAGCGATGTATCTGATGGCGCTATTGGTTGCGCACAATGCAATCGCTCCTTTTCGGAATTGTTGCTTTGTGGTTATTGAACGAATGGCGATTGTAATTTATTGATGTACTTATTAAAGAATATGCATTGTACGCTTTTTATTAATAAAATAGTCGAACATTGTGCACATAGTATGTTTTACGAAAAAAAACAAACAGTATAGCATTTTCGATGTAGGTGGCATTCAACGGATCGCGTTGCGGCGTACTGAGTTATTGTCATCTCTCACTGCACAGTTTGCACGGAGAGCGACGGGCTTCAGTTACTTTAAACCTTGTACCGAACATAAACGTAACGTTTATTGATGTAGTTTGGCTAACTCCATCCAGTGGCACTGTATGGAACAATCAGGCCTGACAGCGATCAGCAGTTTTGATGCCAGGGGTCAATTAGGTGGTCCTATAGCGAGCGACCCACTATGAAATACGAACGAGTGCAATACGTTTGCAAAGCACACGCATGACATCATGGTATAATCTGCAGGTTGGATCACATGCAAGATATAAAATAAGGTGAAGATAGTCTAGTAAAGAGCTAGCACAGTGCAAACCGTGGACTGCGGAAGCGAGCGCACACACACGAATCGTTCTAATTTGCTACCTGAGCAGCACCCACACACCTGAAACTGAGCTCATTGAAATCACTTTGCTATTCTCCGTCGTCTCACTAGTAGATACTAACCAAACGTTTATAAACTTTTGTTCAAATACGCATGTTCCAGGTTTTGCATAAATCGAGGAAATATATGGGCCGACCTGGTGCACTTACCGGGTGTGTTTATGATCTAAAATTGTTTTGCTGCAAGTCTACTCCAATATATGGACTAACCGATAGCCCATACACTGATACCGATCATTTGCATGAGCATAGCATCTTCTGCATAAGTTAACTTAGATTAATGAAGAAAAAAAAACCTTTAAAATCACTCAGAACTCAGAATCATATTTTACAGCCAATCGACAAATACATTTTATTTATTGGTACTTAATTCTCTCTAAACGGTTCATGTGGTGAGACTGAACACTTCACGAGTTTATTTTCATAAGGCGAAATGTACATGCCTTCAGCGGCCATGTGGCGAGTGTCGCCGCGGCGCGCGGCCGGCGTCTGTCCGTTACTCCATGTTTATTGCATACCGCTAACAGCCGACACGCGGGGTTTATATACAAGGTTCCTGTTCATGTTTGTGACTCTGACTAATAACAATCGCGGCTCACTCGGGCTCCGTCTTAACCTAGCTTCATAATTACATAAATTTACAAACATATTCCACAGTATGCCCTGTTTTATATAATATGTCATTATAGTTGTAACTCTTAACTCTCTTCGGCAAGTGCAGCGAGCTCTCTGCTACCTAAACTACGTTTCCTCCGTCCTCACTCTACAAAGTGCGAGTGATGTGGTTATGTTTCGACATGGAATATTTGGCGGAAATAACGTGTTCAAACTTTAATTAAAGCAGTTAATTAACGTTCGATGTATTTTTTATTATTTTTAGTTTTCAGAGCGATATGTCCATTGAAACATAAGTAATTATTATATATGTATTACGGAATGTTATTTTGAAAAGTAAATGACAAATGAGGATGTCACCCTGATCTGTGAAATCTGAGGTGGCGTGCACAGCGGCGGCCTGATTGAGCTACATTGCTTCCAATTACCAGTTACTGCCACTACGATTGTGGCCGGCCATGGATGTTTCCTACTTGCTTCAATTTGCATTGAAAAATCTTATTGAATCATTATTGCGAGCAGTTCTGCCGTTGCCTATTACGTGACTGCTAGTTGTTTGCAGTTATTTGTATACGTATTTTGTATATATATGTATATTTTGACTGGTCGTTTTCATTACAAAACGACAGAAACAGAAATATCACGTTTAATGCTAAGTATAGTTATAATATGATGATTAAAGTATATATATATATAAAGAAAACCATAAGGTTTTATTATATTATGTTTTTTTAATATTGCCGCGCTATGGCCAATTCCATAAAGGGCGGTTATAGCTTCTGTCAGCCGATAGCGAGGTCAGAAAGAAATTATATTTTATTGTCAAGAGTACTGGTGAAAAGTAAGACCCGAAAATAAGGGCTTTAAATGTAAATAAATAAATAACCGTCACGCCAGGTCCCTAGCGGGGTAGGCAGAGGGCACGGAGTGTCGAACATCTCTGTCCTTGCAAACCTGACGTGCTTCGTCCATATTCATCAGTCATTTCATACATACACGCCGGTTTCAGAGGCTCTTGACTTCCCCATCCTCTAGGCTTTTAATGATGTTTCTTTTATTTACAGGTAATCATGTTTATTTTTTTATAGACAAATGTTAACAGTAAACCTTTGTAAGGACGTACAGTCATTGTTTTTTAATTGAATAAAAATAATATGACCTATACTAATATTATAAAGAGGAAAGACTTGATTGTTTGTATTGAATAGGCTCTAAAATTACTGGACCGATTTGAAAAATTCTTTGACCATTAGAAGACGACATTATCCCTGAAGAACATAGGCTACTTTGTACCTGGGAAAAATGCCTCATTCCTACGGGAAAACGGGTAATAGGACAACGGCTAGTAAGAATTATCTTTCCGTACTTATCTTTTTCCCGTAACTTCTAAACGGCTGAAGCGATTGGGTTGAAATTTTATATGGATATTTCGATGATCTCCTGGATGATTTAATCTCCTGGATGAGCCGTTGTGCGACTTGGCTTCAATCAGATATAAAAAGCAGTATGAACCGCGGGTGAAACGGGAGTTTGGGCGATTCCCATCCAAAACGTATTTTTCGCGTATCACCGGCGTATGAAATACGGCGGCGTATTACACGTTTCATATCACGTCTACATTACATACATATTACACTTTTGTTTAGATTTTTTTGTATCTTATAATTTGTAATTATTTTGTAATTCTTCGGTATATTTTCTAACATTCAACATTTATTTCAATATACGTTGCTTTTTTACAATTCAATGTCAAATGTGACGTAATATGTATATAGTTTATCGGAAGTAGCAATATAGACAAAAAATACTGCAGCTGAAATAGCTTCATTTTAAATTTATACCTTTAAAAGACCAACATATAATTCGATAAGGATATAAGACTACAAATTATATAAGACTTCATGTGTCAATTAATATTAATATATTAATATGGAAATATTCAATTGTTGATTATAATCGTAATTTTTTTTATACATTATCTATTCAAGACGGAAGTAAGGTCACTTAAAGGGTCGTCAATACGCATGCGATACTTCTCGTATGACAGGCGTCCATAGGCTCCGGTGACCCTACCCTCAAGCGGGCTGTACGCTTATTTACCATCATCGTGGTATTAAAAAAGTCTACATCGCCACACAATGGTTAATGTGAAATATTACAATAAAAAATAAACAAATCAAGGATAGAAATTTATATCGATACTGTATCTATGGAGGATAACATGTGTACATGATATTGTTAGAACAAAGTACGTAATTGTTGCCTGTAATGTAATTACATGTTGTTTTTGTACGTTGGTTCACTGCGTGGAAACGAATGAATCACCTAATGTTAACTAATGAGCAATGTATCTTTTGGGTCAATATAGCAAGATTATTACGGCGAAAAAGTCGTTTATTTCCAAGTCTCTTAGTAAAGCCGGTGGGAACTACTCACAGAATGTAAAAAATATACAGAAAGAACTTTGTAGCTATTTTGATATGCCTTGTAGGCGCACATTTCGTTTTTGTTTTTTTTTTCATTTTAAACATTCATCCTGTTTTCTCTTTGTTTTATAAACTAATGCCACTTGCAATATAATAAAATATGAAGTACAATGTACACACGGGGAACATGATTAACTCTTGGTCGTCTGACGCCTCATATATTTTGTTTTAAAAGCCTTTTAGCAGCTATTGCTACTTCGGCTGTTAAGAATAGTCCATATCAGTCTTCAGTACCAAGCAACTGACATTTCCAGGAAAGCAGTGTATCTGTGTTTTATTTTATATTAAACCTAGAAAAACAAAGTAAAACTTTAATTTCCGATAAGCTTTAACATCAAATGATTCATTTGTTACTTTTGCGATATAAACATGTAAGACTGTAATGTATGACATTTCTTTGGCAACTACTTATACGGTAACGAAGGGAACTCTGTCATGATAACAATACAAACTTATGTAAATAACTTCCAAGGCGACGTCTTAATGGAGTTCTCGAACTCCAGCTTGAAGATCAACACTCCAGGAACCAATCAGATTATATTTTTAGAAAGTGAGCTACGCAATAAGTATATTTTAGTTAGATTTGGAATGTCCTATATAAAATTCTTATACTTTTACTATCAAGTTTTGACCAACATTAGTCATCTAATTACCTACAAGTAGAAGTATTTTATATTTTAAGGGGTATTCTTGAAAGCTATTCAAAATTAAAACTAAATACGTACACATAATATGTATAACCATCCAATTATAGAGTTCATATTCTTTAAATCATATTGAAACTGAATTTATAGATAGATAGAATATCTTTTAAATAAAGTCATATTATTACCATGAATATGATTTAGGAATGTTTTATTTTATTCTAAAACTGGATACTTTAAAAATAATCCCTTGTTACATACCTGAATTTAAATGAATCAATAAATAACCTATAACTTGAATAAGTATTAAAACGTATGATTTAAAAACCAAGTCTTTTAAGTTATCTAGATGCAATACTTGCGTTGTTCTGTTTCGCATATGGTGCCAGTGGTAACCTATAAACTATATTTAGGTAGAAATTCATTACAATTTGAGCTTAGGTTGAAGTCTATATTTAGATCACAGTGGCCTCAAAGCATTTTGCGGTCAACATGACTATTCGTACCGGACTAATTGATATTGTTGTTTCCTAAATTTAGTAATGACAAAGGCACAAAGGCCTTCATATATCGTCTCACCAAAATATGCGTTTAAATTATTGTTCTAACTTCGATACGTTTTTACAACGTGTTGTCTGTTAATCGCTTATAGACATGTTGACGCGATTATAAATAGTGGCGTGACTTATACTTATATTAAGGCTTTACTTCTGTTGGTGTTAAGGTATGTTTTCATATGCACATTTAATTTATCAAAATTTTGTTCAGTCTTTAATCGAGATTACGATGCTATAAGTAATCGCTTCGCTCATCCAAATAAGTTCGACTCAACTAATCGCTGAAGCAGTTACTTCAAGATTATTTTGGTAATTGAAGGTAATACCCTACAAACGTAGAAATACTAATATGAAATAAAACATACTAATCTCAATTAGGAATTATGTTCTGCAGAGAGCTCTATCAACATCCATAAATCCCTTGAAAATTTATTTCTAATAAGGTACTCGTACATAATACATATATACTCTTATAATAATAGGGTAACAGTAATTAAAATCAATCACAAATAAGTAGAATTTAATGTGTTATGTTTTTAATGAGTACTTATTTGGTGATAAATTTATTTCTTAAAAAATATACACTGCGCTTTTAATTACGAAAGTGAAAGCTTCAAATTAGTGAGAGTTCTGTAATTTTGTGTTTATTAATTAGCCGCAGTTTTGCAGATATTTAGCGCAAGTTATAAAAATAAGTCGAACTGAGCTCGTTAATATCCATCCATATATCTATATCGTGGTAAACGTAACATACTGTCAGAAGTCAGTCATAAAAGAACGAAATAAGTCGGGTGCTCCTTATAATCCCTTAGCGTTAACTAAATCAAGGGACCTACGAATATGTTTTTAAGCGTGACATTGCAGAAGATATTCAAGAGTTGCACCGGAACTAGCGGTTTTTGGTAGGTGGTAGAGCCTGTATACGGTATGCCTGGAGAAGTACCACCACTGACCCGATTTATGCCGTGAAGCAATAGTTGAAGCAGAAACAGTTGAAAGATATGGTTACCGCTCCACGTGTG
Source organism: Oxynetra stangelandi (assembly GCA_018239345.1). Classification (NCBI taxonomy): domain Eukaryota; kingdom Metazoa; phylum Arthropoda; class Insecta; order Lepidoptera; family Hesperiidae; genus Oxynetra; species Oxynetra stangelandi. The sequence goes on from DVPR01000326.1 coordinate 14,516, forward strand.
TACTAAAGGCAACCATCTCGGTCCTCAAGAGTAGCAAAACTTCCGTGACCAGCACAAAATAGGACAAATAGTCTTATTCGAGGTCGGTTGCAGGTTGTTGACTGGCCCGTTGGTGCAGTGGTTAGCGAACCTAACCGTTGAGCCGGGGGCCGTGGGTTCGATCCCCACCCAGGA
>DVPR01000327.1:0-14687 GCA_018239345.1 Oxynetra stangelandi
ACCTATTTAGTTGAGATAGGAGAGCCTTGGCCTCCCTCGACATCTACGTCCATCAACAGTTGAGTTATATATTTTCTTTGTCATTCTTTGATCATCCATTTTCTTTATATGCCCAAACCATTGGAGCATTCTCTTTCTCATCTTTACACTGATGCTATCTTTTACACAAAACATCTTTCTTACATCAGAATTTCTTACATATGAAGAGACTGATGAATGTAGACGAAGCACGTCAGGTTTGCCAGGACAGAGATGTTTAGTACTCCGTGCTCTCTGCCTACCCCGCTCGGGACCGGGCGTAACGGTTATATTTATTTTATTTTATTTAAATATCGAATGCAAACGAACATACTTTTGCTGTTGGTATTTCGTTCAGAAATGTCAATATCACTATAATATAGGTTTTCGCATCCTCTTTTATAGGATTAGAAGGCAAAGGGTGGTGCGGGGCAGTTAAGACTTGCCTCTCCAAATTTTACTGTAAAACACTGCTTCATTACCAATGAAGTTCAAATATTCGTAGAGAAATTTTATTTCCCAAAATATATACCATTTCAATCCTGACCGTAACGAAATATACCCGACATGTGCATCAGTAATACTAATCCATTAAGAAAATGTATACTTACGTATTAAAGGAGGTTCCATCGACTTCGAAAATGGTTTTCAAATCATCACGATAAGAGAATCTTCCGTATATTTCTTTTGTGCTATCGTTGAGTCTGGCTACTTCTAGCTTATCCTCTGTAAATGTGTGCCAGAACGATGGATGCACGAAAGACATGAACGGCACATATTGAATTATTTCTCTTTGAATTTCAGTAGACATCTTGATCTCAATTCGTCTTGTGATCTCGAAAATTACTTTACTTGGCCACGAAAAATCCGGTACCAAAATCTTCAACTCACCTCGGCCGTCAACTGCCAGAGTATATGTTATCGATTATATTTACTTTTTTAATTTCTTACCAGATGAGTAAGTACTTATAACCATACTGCCTTGTATATTTATGGCGCTGCTTTTACTTATAGTACCTTGTATAACAGTATTTTATAGTTTACTACATTATCCTGTATGTTAATAAATTTATAAAAAAAAAAAACAAAAGGTAACGTTGATGTTATTGCATTGTTGTAACACTATCGTAGGTTACTGTACTGTTACAGTTCCGTTGTAACATTATGGTAAACGGTCGTACCTGTATATCGTATACGGGGAAGTACCACCACTACATCTATTTCTGCCGTGAAGCATTTGTTATTACAGATAACAATATGTTTTTCGGTTTGGAGGGTGTAATTGCCGGTTATTGCGTATACTAGAGGTACATCTCAGTCCCCAAAAGCAGCAACATTTCTATGACCGGCCGAGGATAGGACAAATAGTCCTGTTGAAGGTTCATTGCAAAAGATAAAATAAAAATAATAGAGGTTATTTATTTCGTATAAATAATGGCTTGAAGAAAACAGTTCACACTATAAGAATATTTTAAAACAATATACGAACGATTACTAAAATTGTCAAATAAAGAGAATTCCCTGAAACACACGATGTACTAGTTATTGTATATCATATTTTAATTTACTGATAATTATTTATGAACTTAATGTAGACGTGCTGTCAGTTAGTATCATCGAAATTATTGTGAAAACAAGGTATGTAATAATGATTTTCGATTATAAATTCCACTAAGCAGTGGGGTGACTATGTCACAGTTTTCATTCACTATTATACAAAACAATGTTTTTCGTAGATCGTAAGATCAATGTGTAATTATACAAAATACAAAGTTATTTCCATCGCTGTCTATTTTAATGTCGGCTCCTTGTACAAATCATTCTATTTTAAATATTAAATAATACATTTGAATCAATAACAATGAGAATTGAAAACCATACGAGTATAATAGGTATATTTTTAAAACGTTTCCTTTTTGCGTATCTATTTTAGTCTGATTTTCAATGTTTAAAAATGAGACTCATTCTTTTTTCAGATAATTCGAGAGCGTTGCTTTCATAATAAAGACAATGGCGATAAATTCAAATTGTTTCTTGCGCGAAAAAAAATCCAATAGAACCATATGTTTAAGTAGCACTTCCAATTTCAAGACAGACAGTTTCTCTAATAGCAAGTCCAATCGATCCAATAATAATAATGATTTAATATCCCCCTACTTACATGGTGATAAGGTGCATATGTTGAGCGAAATTAACGGAAAAAAACAGTGCAACAAAAGTCCTACTCCCTTCATTTCTTCATTTCCATTAGCTGTTAGTGTATACAAAGCTAATTCTGACGAAATTAAGCTGTCGAAACGAGCTAACAAAAAAGTTAAAAAGTCTGTTTTGACTCTCCCTAATGAACCCATTCCAAAGCCTAGGCCATGTACTGTGAGTGATTTTAATGATTCCGAATATTTTAACGACAGCAATGATAATAGAATTACCAAACAAAAAAAGCACAAGCCTGTAAAACGTAGCAAAAAGCCACGAACGAAGGAACGAGCTTTAGAATACTACGATAGAGATGCTCATTACTGTTCTCAAATGAATATTGATTTAGACTGTAGTTCTTCGGAGTTTGTTAACTTCAATGGAGATGTAAAAAGAATTTCTAAAGTAGCATATCGATCCAATAATTCAGCGAAGACCATGAATGATGTATGGGCTATTTTGAAAAATATAAACAAACTGCCATTTATGCCTCCAAGATCACAAGAATATGTATTGTCGGTGAAGAAAAGGAAGCCCTTGATACAGGAAAGGAAAGGCCTCAAACGGAATAATGCTCAGTGAGAAATTTCTGTAAATGATATCTTTATTTTTTTATTGGTTAATGTTTTTCAAATTCTTATTGCCTTTCAGTTTCGTTGAAACATGCCACACAGAAGAATTCTCTTATGTATCAAGTTTTGAAGTTGATGGCAAAAGTCGTGGCACTTGCTCGCCATCATCCAGTTTCGATCGTGTCACTGTAATCGGTAAGACAAGTGACCAAGATGATATAATGAAAATTAGTCGAAAAAATGTTTCACAACCGGGCAGTGACAATAAAGTAAGCAGAATTTCGAAAATCAGAAAGAAGGCGGATATGAATAAAACCATAGCAAGAACCATGCATAATAAAATATGTCAAGTTGAAGGGAATGTTATTTCTAACTTCCGCGATAAACCACTTTTACCAAAACGTCATGTTATTGTAGACAAAAGTTCTGATGTGTCAATAAACTCAGAAAGCTGCTATGGATCTGTCATTAAAATTGCAGCAGGAATTAAACCATTACCTAATAATGATAGGAATGTTTTTAATAGCTGTAATGACAACAAAGACAATGAATTAAAAAAAATTGACAAATATCCTAATGCAAAAGGCACAATAACGAAGCCTAATAGTAAGTCGTAATAATTACATATCTTTCTTATGAAATTAAGTTATAGTTCAGTGTTCTAAGTGTTTTGAAATTTTTACAGGTTACTCGGTAAAACAAATAAGTGGAATAACTAAAGTCATCTGGAATAAAGGGCAGGATGTACTTTCTTCATTATCAAAACCATTGAGGAAGCCTCGTCTTGGTTTACCGTATCTTACTCAAACTGAGATAAAGAAACGTCTTGCTAATTTAAAATTTCCCATAGTTATATTAGGAAAAGATCAACTAACAAATCGTGCCATACATGTTGCAAACTATGACTCGCCTCAATTTAATGGATTAAATCAACACATTTGGCCATTTATGGCCATATGGTGTGAAAAGAAAAGTTTACGACATTGTCATGATAAGCACGCACAAAGCGTTATTAATATTATTATACCAAAAAATTCTAAATTTACGTCTAAAGTGGACTGCTTAGAGTCTGACTTATGCGACTCTCATATTTGCGTTTCAAAAGCCGATAAGCTGGAAATCAATTATTTTTCTTCCGTAAATAACAAAAATACACAACATTTGGCCAGTGACAAACTTAAGCGTATTCGGAAACCTAAGCCAATTAATATTTCAAAAAATACGGAATTCCAATGTTTAGGCAAAAAGGATAGTCAAAGAAAACCAAACGAAAGGAGTTGGAATAATCATGGACGACTCGACACTGTGCGAAGACAAAGAATTATTTATACAGGTGTAACTGATCAGAGTAATTATGATTCCTCAATGTATGGGCCTCAAAATGTACTAGTAAATAAACCCGTGGAAAATAGATTTGTTAAAAATTCATATCCTTCATCAAGACAGCCGTGGGCTAAGGTTACTGTGGAGAGCGCCTTTGTAGAAGATATCATAAAAAAAATCAGTAACGGAGTATATTATTGCGCGGATCAAATAGATGGTAAAAACAGAATGAGTATGTGTATTTTTATATTAAACGTAAATTTTATAGACCTCATATATTATTTGTGAATAATAATTGTTAATTTTCCAGACAATACTGAAATTTCGACTCAAACGGAAACAAATATTACAAGAAATGCATATTGCCAAAATAGTAACACTCGAGATAAAACTTGTCTAGATTTAAATAAGAAAGACGATCCACTTAATCAAATACCAGGATTTGATAAAACCTATAGTACGCTGGAAATAGTAATGATTAGTAAAAATCAAATAGCTGTGAAACAACGTGTTACTAACATTGTAGTTTACTTTGACATCCAAATTTCTACAGAAGCGACTAATGTGATGCCTAAAAGTAAATCTGCGTCATGCACTCCTATACATATAAAAGGCAATCAAGAAAGAATATTCAAATTCAATACTAGCATTCTTAATGCCATTTTGCCCGCGGAATTGTGTACTATAATACCGAATATGATGCAAAATATATTAGATGCTGACACAAAATTATCTCAACCTTCTGCGACTATCGAAAAATTTGAATCTCTCTTAACAAATACATCAAAAATAGCACGTCTTGAAAGGCCTGCAATATTGCAATCGTCATTACGCGAACTTATGTCCCATAAAATAAGACCTATGCTAAATGGACGATGCACGTTACTTAATTTTAAACATGGGATACATGACAATATTCTTAATATAAATTCGCTTATCAACAGGATTAAACTCGTAGATAATTTATTTCCAAGAGTTCATGCGAGATTATTATGGTGCTTTATACAACCTACCGTTATTTTAAACGCTTTTAAAAAGTCTTTTAATGAAATGAATATGGCGTCGGAGAATAGTACAAAAACATCAAATAGTTACTTAAATTGTACGGCCTTACAGACATATGAACCGAGAAATTTGCGTATCATTCCAACCTTTGGCTTTTTTAATTTTAATTACTTCATAAAAGAAATAATCAACAAATTGAACTTAAACGAGCGTTCTTACACAAATAATTTGAAAATTACGACTTATGGCTGTGTTTATCACAGGAGTAATAATGCCCTTCTAACTAAACCAACAATACTTCTACAAGACATTGACCGAAATCCTATGTTACTAGCTAATATTAACAAAGTCTGGGTTATTTCACTGTACGAGGGATTTAAAAGCAATGAAAATATTGTTGAAGTTGCTCCGCAAACTTGCAGAAGTACAGTTCAAACTGATATTGAAAAAAAATCAGAAGCTGTATCAATATATCGAAGTAATAAAATAGATCTTCGTAAGAAATGGCGGCCAATCAAAATTGTCAGAAAGAAAAGTTACATTAAATGTTATAGGAAATGCATTTCTTTGTCCAGCATTTCAAATTACAAATGCACTCCACTTAATAAAGTAACAAATTTAGATGAATTTTGTCAAGTCCTGGGATCTAATTCGCTTAGCAGTGTTTTAGGCGGATTTCCAGAAAAAAAGATTCTGGGAGCAATAAGAGAGGTAATTTATATTTTATCAATTTAAAAGTCAAAGCTTTTGATTGAATGTTAAGTATTAATAATTGAATTTAATTAAGTACATACGTTGAATATTGATAAAGCACTTCGATATTAGTTAAGTACTTTTAATATTGATTAAGTACCTACTAATAATCTTGATTGGTAGTTGATTAACTTATTTTGACTCCTTTATCTTATAAAAATCTATTATATACAGATGAGAAATTGGATTACTGAAATAAATTGCAAGCAGGCTCTTCTGGTGTTGCTATTGGCAAATAAAAAGGACACTCCTAATTTGATTCGCTTTAGGCCTGTCCTTTTACAAGGCATCGCTGTTAACAGAATCACTAAGGCTATTGAACTCGATACGGAAATTGAAGTAATAGAAAGAGAAAATTTTAATAAATTGTCAAAGGTACGCTTTCTTGATCATAACCCGTCAATATGCAATTGAAACAATATAAATATTATTTGATATTTAGATACATTTTTATATTGACCATAATCATTAAGTAGAATGAAAAAATAAATTGCTTTGGGCCATATCGATCAAGATAAGATCTTCCCTTCTTAATTTCTTGTTTTTGTTTAACTACTATGCATATAGGTTGCCTGGAAGAAATATGCCTATTTGAATGATAAGGCGGCCTATTGTATGGTACGTATTATTTTGTTAAACTGATATTATGTGCAATGAAGTATATTGTTTTGAGAAAGAACACTTATGTGGAGCTGAACCATTAGAAACAATAATTGTAGCGTTTAAAATATGTTGTGTTTTTTGATTTTTTTACCACAGTTCGAGGGAACCTCCTATCTGCCGGCTTCTGTAGGGAATCAGGAAAGTCTATTAGAAGAACTCTGTTGGATCGCAAAGACAACAGTAATATATATTTTAAGCGCTATTAATTAATATTGAACGTACTTTATGTGCGCACAATATATAATCTAACCCAACACTAGATTGGTTCGCTAATTTAATTTAACGCATTAATAACTTATTTCACTATAATTTTGTAATATTTTAGTTATTAATACTTAGCTTTAATTTTAAGGCTTCTGATTACAAGAAAACATTCGATGAGTCATTGGAACACTTGTTGAAATCCCTACTGGAAAAAGAAAAAAGCTGAATCCCTCTTACCTCAGAGTAATGGCGCGCTATGTGGGCTTGGGATTATTGACACCTTCAAAGTGAATTCTTTTGCAATAATTGTTTGACAAATTGTATACGATTTATTTATATTTTTTGGCATTGTTTCTTAAATACATTTTAATTTTATGGTTCTGTGTTTTTTAGTTCAATATAATTATTTATTCTTAAAGTAAGGGGAACAAGGGCGTACTTGAGGCCTATTTGTATTTTCTCCCAGTCAACCCTGTTTGATGATAAGCATGAGCAAGAATTAACATCGATTGATTTTATCAAGTCTCGTCGAACAGTTTGTTAATCATACATTCCAACACGTAAAACGGACTGAAACAAAAGTAGTGTCCAGTGGCGCCATAACAATATGGCCCCCTAACACCAGATGTATATTTTAATATTAACATCGTAGTTGTAAATTAATTATTGCCAATTCGCCTATTCGTCTACCTTGCGTTTTGATACATTTCCTAAACATAAATTCCTACTAAAATATAATGAGGTATTGCGCCAGTTAAAAATAATGCAGAATGTATGTGATCATACATCATCAATTATACTACTCAGTTTTGTTTTTCGACCTTTATTTTACTGTACTTCTATTATCCAAGTTCTAATAATTGGCGATTTTTGAATGTTTTCACCTAAATAAAAGTAAATGCGTATTAATAACATTTTCATTTTTTTCAGTCCATTTATTGTTTGATTTTTATACAGAGCTCTCCTTAGAATAAAATACTTAATATTAAAATCGAAAACAAGTCCATGATTGTCCTTGACGTGGCAAGGTCAATATGGTTATAATTGTCAGGGGTTATTATAAAATTTATCATAATATACAAAATATTTCTAACAAATAAAACAACAGTCAGGTTTTACATTTTTTTAATAGTAAGTCTTTCACTTTTGTGGCGCACTCTGATTTGAGCTCTTGGAATCGCGCATTGAAGCTGACCGCCTGCGTTTGATCTCTTCCTGACGCCGTACCTACACAGAAAAATATTTCAAAATTTTAAATTTACAAAAATATTACGTTTTCCCCAATTACATTCCATCATCATCATCCTCCTGCCCTTGTCCCAATTCATTTGGGGTCAGCGCAGTATGTTTTGTTCTTCCATTCATCCCTGTTTTTCGTCATCTGGTCATTCACTCCTTTTATATGCATATCATCCTTAATACAATCCAATTACATTCCAACAAACATTTTTGTATCGGAATAAAGTTATAAGCATTGCTCAATGAATTCAATTATTTTTAAATATTTAGTGGACAAATTGTTTCACTTATTTAATTAAATAAATAAATAAATAACCATTACACCAGGTTCCTAGTGGGCTTATTTAATTAATCTTGAATTCTAATTATTTATCTCATGTTGCTGATTTAATACCTTGGCTTATATGGATAATAAACCAAGGGGTAAGACACAGCACCTTTACTCTCACAGCTCAGTATGATTTACATTAAAAAAATTATGTCCTTTGATACTAGCTGTTGCCCCAAAATTAAGAAATTTAAGACATTTTAGTTTTAAATACACTCGACTCACTTTAGACTCCTTCTTTCTCTGCGCCAACAGCTTGGCATAATCCGCTTCGGACGCCTTGCGTTTGGCCAGACGCTTCTTCTTCAGGGCCAGGCGGTGGCGTCTGCGTTGCAACACTACCGGCGTCACTAACCTTTGAATCTTGGGCGCCTGGTGTTAAGATAAAGTTTTAACATTATAACTTTTTACAATAAAAACACTACATTTACAGTGCTATAACAATATATGTTAATATTGTAGTAAAGTGTTTGAAAAGTTCTCTCTTTAATAATTATATATCATGTCATACACATTTTATTATAATAGATATTTACATTACTGGAGATTGGATGATATCAATGTTAATCAATATACAAGCAACATTAACAAAAAAAACTAAAATTTTCAAAATATATATATATATTAAAAAATGTTTTGCACACTGTAAAAGAAATCAAATACTAATATTCGAATCTTCTGCTCGGTGCTATTTTAATTTACCCTGAAGCTGCTGTTTACCAGAAATTGAATACTGGCAAACAATAATATATCAGGAAATTAATTAAGTGTTAAATTTATAGTAGAAACAACTGCAAGTTATAATTATAACTTAAATCTTAAAAAGTAGAGAAACTATTACTGATTAAAAACATTACTGTGACATAAATTGCATGACATCTCATTTCAATTTAATTAGGGAATAAAAAGAGTTGCTGTTTTTTTTATGTTACTCGGGAATTAATAATGATCGGAATAACAACTGACATTGAAAAACTGTTGTCTTTCTTTATATAAAATGGGATATAAATTCTTTATATAAATAGTTATCAGAATAACTTACAGAACATGGGAGTTTTTGAATAACTATTGACATTGTACCAGAAATTGCGGGGTGTAAATCATTTTTTAAATACGTGCCTTATATCTTGGTTTGGCATTCTCCTTGCCCTCCTTGGCAGGCAGGAGTCGCTTGACGACATACCGACGAACATCATCCTGTTTGGTCAAGTTAAACAGCTTGCGGATCTTCGACGCACGCTTGGGTCCAAGACGACGGGGCACATTGCCGTCAGTTAATCCAGGGATTTCCTAAAAAAAATTATAAATTTATTTGTATATTGTGTAAGCACCGATACAAAAAACGTTACACCAAATTTTGAATAGTGTTAATTCTGTTTAATTGTAATTTTGTCATTATTCAAAATTTATTTGTTGTTTTTATTATTAACATAAATTTTTAACATGATTCGGATCTATTTTGTTCATACCTATACCTAGATAGTAAAAAAGATGCTATTAAAATTGTAATCCCATTTACTCCTGTGAATCAAATCCAAGGAGTAGGACTTTAGGGTCTGTTGGATACAGAGTGCTAGTTATTATTAAGAGCAGTGGTCAGTAATGGGACTTGGTACCAGCGAAAGTTAGTGACAGTCCTGTTTGAGGCTGGCCAGTCACAAACATGCTACCACTCCTGGAGTCAGGCCGTCACTAATATACAAGCAGCAACTAGCAACAATGCCCTTCAGAAACAAATTATATGAACAATATTAACTACACAATAGAAATTGATTTAGAGGTGTGGTAGTTGGATGATTGTGGGTGTATGAACTACAATTTGCTCCTATCAAATTATAATGTATTGTATCATAGGTGAGCCAAAGCATATAAAATGAGCAATGGCATATTTCTGATACAATTTGATATACCCTGGCGCATATAATTACACAGATTTGCATATCTGGGAAACAGTAAGAACAGGGATATTGAAGATTTTATTCTGAATCATTGTTATGCCACAAACAGAATAAAATTGTTTAGTTTCATTTCATTAGCTGTATGATTTTTCTATATACAAAAATAGTAACACATTTTAAGGAATTTAACACAGCTATTTTTCAATAGTATAGTCTTGTTTGAATGACTTTTTATTATTTTTTAATTCAATCATAGATTCTAAGCATTTTATTCTAAAGTAAATAAATAAATAACCGTCACGCTAGGTCTCTAGTGGGGTAGGCAGAGAGCACCGAGTGCCAAACATCTCTGTCCTTACAAACCATTCTTATTGTAAAATGTCCTATGAAATTGCAGTGAATAATGTAGGAATATACTACATAATATAAACAAAGCGTTTAACAAGGACAGTAGAAAGATTGCAACTGTTACTAATTGTTATAAAAAATAATCTGTAACTAGGGAACGGAAGAAATTGATTTGAGGAAAAGAAATAAAGATTTAACACTCACTTGAGCACCCTTGCGGACTATGACCAATGCGAGCACAGAAAGGTTCGCGTCAACAATGCAACCGCGCACAGACTTGCGTTTCCTCTCACCGTCTCGTCGTGGTCTGTAGCATGAGTGGCCCTTCGACATTAACAAACGGACCCGACCTGTAAAAGCATTCGAGAATTACTAAAATGTCTAAATTATTCGGAAGACATGACTTTCAGCATGTGTAATGGAATTGATGAAGATCAACTTGTTACTTTTTTCTTATGTAAACAATTGACAAAAACGGGATGTTTGTTGATTAGTGGTAACTGTTAGTTTTAGACACAGGCAGTATCACATCTGTGTTGCCGGTCTTGAAATGGCTTGTTAATATTCTTCTCGAAGCCATCCCTCCATATTGCAGCTGGTTAGAAATGTATCAAAATGCATAACCAAATTGTCAACCTAAGAAATGGTTGTGTTGTGGAATTTGGTCTGCACAACTTTCACAGCATCATATGGTGGTATGTGGAGAGATCAATGATCAATGTATTGCCCAGTTTATTATGGAGCATTAAGTTATCTAATTCTTCGAGCATTCAGCAGACTATATACAGAGCACAGAAAAAAAACCAACATTACAACAAAATCTGCGATTACATGAGAGTAGCAGACAGTTGTATTGGCTTCAATTCAATGCATTCTAGACTGTCTTTTTAGGGTTATTGACAATAATTGGAATTGGTTATGTCGGCGGTGCTAAGTAATATTTATGGCTATACAAACAGGATGAAGTAAACACTTTCCCCAGAAACGTGTAATACGAAATTGCTATATAGGTTATGAACTAAATACATGTTGATCATACTCAAACTATTATATGAGTAAACTTGTTACCAACAATACAAAGAGGTTATGTCGTTTAATTTGCAAAGCAGTCGTAAAAAAATAACACATGCAGAATATAATGCAATTGTTTTCTTTAATATAGATGTTTATTTTGTACTCACTGTTGGTAAGGACACCTTGTTTCATGGGGAATCCTTGCTTATCGTTGCCGCCCGCCACACGCAGGATGTATCCTTTCCATTCATCGCCTAGCAGGTCGGCCTCTACTTCTGCGCCCATACGCTTCTCATAGAAAATACGGAGCTTATGCTCATCTACTACTTCAAATAACTTCTGACATCCCGTTGCCGGGTACGAGACGTTCAGCTACAACAAAACGAAATTTACAATGATTATAATTTTTTATCACAATGATCACCGGGAAGTTCATCGAGAATGAATAACGCCTCATGCCATATTCCACGTCTCGTGATAGTAGGCTCGTTAACATAACCAAATGGCATGAGTTTTATTAGGGTTAAGGGTAAAATTCATCCTAGATTTTCTCGAAAATCACAACACTTATGATCTATTTCTTTGAAACAAAGCAGCAATATAGATGCGTACTAATAATATATTCCATTATTTTAGGGAGTTTGTAACCAATACTACTATTAATTATCACATATTGAGAACCTTCATGACTACGGCTAGCTCCTGTGAACGTCAGCCATGAAAAAGAACCACAATAAATATAATATAGCACAACAGAGAACTAACGAATTAATGTTACCAGTACAATATAAGTTTATTACTGTAATGGTAATTTATAATTGTATATTTTCAGTCCCATACAAACGTCAATGCCTTTAAAATATTAAAAAATAGTTATTTTTACAATAATCACAATGTATAATAGTTATTATAACAGTAATCACAATGAAATTCTAGAATATGTCAAAACAAAATATGTTAGAACAACTTTTAGCAAATTATTTGTGTCTAGCGATTACTACGATGAAAATATACAATATGAATAACATTAAAAGCAAGTTATCTTTTATATTTAATAAACGTATCATTTTACAAAAAACATTAAAAGATTATTTAATCTAGAGTATTCCTAGTATTCTATGCAATGACTAGTCTTTTGTTTTATCTTCGTCTAATATGACTGTCATATTGACTTTTATAAAAGTGAAGGTGACGGTCAGTCGGTGACATTCTTATCAGAATACTCACAATTCGTGGAACCTTCTAAATTGAAAAGGAAATATTTAAATTTGAATGTATTTTTTGTTATCCACATTAAAATAAAATTAAATGAACCATACACTTCATTGAAAAACAAATACCGGAAAAGTGTAATTCAAGTTTTAAAAGCATATTTTAAAATTTTGGTTTAAATTATTATTAAAAATATGAATAACGAGGACAGTAAGCTATTAGCCCATAAGCAACATGTTAAGTACTTCATGCGTTTCCTAAATATCCTGCCGTCCAGTTTATCCTCCCACGATACGACGCGGTAAGTAAACAACCAGTACCCACCTTCCAGATATATATTTTCATAACATAGACAACTTTGTATATTTTTTTTTACAGCAGTAAGTGTTTTTGTTTGGTGTTCATATTATTGCTTTGCAGAGGTATGTCATGGCATATCAGGCACATTGGTGCAGTGGTTATTGAAACTGCTGAGCCGGGGTTCGATTCCCAATTGTGACTAGTATTTGTGTGGAGAGCACAAGCATTAGTTCTGTGTCTCAGTGTAAAATTAATGTCTGTATAAATATATAGTCCTGTGTACTTATATAGTTTATCAGCTGTTTAGTCACTAGAGTACAGGCTGTGCCGCATTTGAGATCAGATAGCCATGTGTGGAGATGTCTCAAGATATTTATTCTTATTATTATCTTGTATAATAGTGGCAAAATAAAATAAAACATATATTTATAATTTTCTAGATATCATTGAAAATTTTATAAGAATTCCATAATATTGAATATCAAATAGATATCTGTTTTCTTTTCAGAGTGACAATAGCATACTTTGCGGTGTCCGGGTTGGATGTGCTAGGTGCAATTTCCTCGATATCTCCGGAGCTTCGGTCAAGGATAATAGAGTGGCTATACTTGCTTCAAGTTCATCCTAACGATGGTAAATATCTATTTATTGTACATTAGCGAAACAATCTATCTACTCCTGGCGATTATGGGATTGTAAACATATATATATGAATTTTTTAATAGTACTTCATGCTTATGTTTCATAAATAAGTGCATCTGTTCATCTAACTTTCCTTAAGGAGGCTGACTAATACTGTCAAGGTTGGTTGGGACAAGAATACGAGTTACGGTATTATCTACCTGTAATATACAAGTCAAATGGGACCTGTGGGATTATGGGTGTCGAGAGTATCAGCTCTAACTGTCCAGCCAGCAACCCTGGTATTGACGACGGTTAATTTTACAAAGTTTATTATTTGAATGTTTGTCATTGGACCTTATTAGGCACTTTGCTTTTTTAATCTGTGTGTTTGATAATGTCCAATGAAAGGAAATATTGAAAAATGAATTTGAATAATATTTAAAACCTAAAGTATTACTGTGGGTTGTCTGAACTGTAGAACCTGTAAATGGTTTAACCGGTGAAGTACCATCACTACATCTATTTCTGTTGTGAAGCAGTAATTGTTATAACAATTTGTATTTTCCCTCAAAGTTATAGCAAATGATATTTAATCTTTGAGACGCACATTTATTTATTAAATACAAGAAACTTATATCTTACATCACAGGTTGCCCTAATACGTCAGATAGTTTAGTCTAGAGGTAATCCAAGATTTAAACCCAGGGTCTTCTGTGTGAGAGTTGGAATTCTGTGTTATGCTACCACCGTTTGAATCTGTTAATACTGAAACAAGGAATTTAGTCTGTTAATGACTCTTCAGACATTTTCTTTTTTATTTCATTGTTATATACCTTTGTAGCTGTATCAGCAACTAGGAAGGAGATAAGTTTTGCTCACCTACTTACTAATCCAATGCAGTCCTGCAATGTAGGTTTACCTAGTTCCTCGATTTATCAATGAGCTGCCTGTGAATTTACGGAACGATATCACACCGGTTAATATTAAATC
>DVPR01000328.1:0-14685 GCA_018239345.1 Oxynetra stangelandi
AACAACGTAACAGAAAGTGAATTATTTTTTACTTACACAAGCAATTTGTAAGTATTTTCTATATTCGCATCAACACCGTAATAGAGCGACGTAGCATGGAACTAAAATAACAAAAATATATAAACCTATCAATATAACATGAATACGATATCACCATATTTGACGTCGAGTTGTGAATTGAGTTTTAACCGGTTTTTATTCTGCTGCTGAGTGCCAGTCTGCATTTCCAAGGCAAGTACAGCAGAACGTGTCCACAGGTGAGTCCCAGGTAAAGTGTCTTAGTCTAGCAATAATATAGTTATTAATAATACTATCTTGAGACAATTCCACATACGGCCATCTGATCCCAAAATAGGCATTTAAAAAGTGTGTGTGTTATGGTTACGAAACTTCATACATACATATAAATATATACTTGTTTTTACAACCTGACACAAAACAAATACTTGTGCTCCTCGCACAAACATTTGTCCTGTGTGGGGATCGAATCCACGACCCCCGGCGCAGTAGTCAGATTCACTGACCACTGCACCAATGGACCTGTCAATATAATCACTAACATATGTTTTGTAATAAATAACATAATTCAATCATATATACCACTATGCTATTTTCTTGCATTTCAATCCATATGAAATACTAAAGTAATGTTCATACGAAAACCTGTCCTATGTTTTTGTTCGCACTACAAACCAGGGTGACTTAGTGAGTTAATAACAAAATGTTTCTGGCCGCATCATTAAAACGGTCACTTAACTAAACAAGGCCGGCAGATTGCAACGAGCGGGATGACATCAAATCAAACATAGCGAACATTTTTTCATTTCGCATTAATGAAGCGATCTTTCAAACCTTCAGATACATTTTCACAAAATGAAGTAAGGCTTAACTGTCTTATAGTGTTATTTATACAGAAACACTAGTGTTTTAAGGAAGGTCGAAAAAATTAATAGATGTTTATACTCGTAAATCTAATATCATAATTATATTTATGATGAATGTATTAAATAATTTTTAGTATCCAGACGTGGTATTAAATAAAACTAAATAAATAAGGTTTATTAGATATAACATTTAGTACTGATATTTAATTAATATTATTTTATAATTACATTTACATTTAATTGGTAAATGTTTATATTTAATTCATGTAAATTGAAATTTAATGAATATAAATTTTTATTTAATATTGTTCCAATAGTTAATATGTATTATTTATTATCTAAATAAATATAATTCGTCTTTATTATTGAGAAATGTTAAAAACTTTCCATTTTTATAAATAAAAGCATTATTACATGCATGTATGTAAAATGCGATTATAGTGAAATTGCTATTGATTAAAGAAAACATTAAGAATTCTCTAATTATTAAATATTTAAAAAGCAGGGTATTATTCAATAAAAAAAGATCTGGAGATAGATATTAATTTATGAATATCATCCGAAAAACACGGTCGCTTACATACACGTAAAAGCTAAATAAAATAATCATGGACATTTGGCAAATTTTGCGAAAACAATGGAACCGCAATGTTAACAGAAGTCCTAATCGTCCTAAAACCAAAACTCGTATGAAACGTCGAAGGCCTATCCGAACGCATAAACAATAAAACCCTGAATCATACAAAGCAGAGTCAACTCCAATTAGCCAGTTGCTGGCAACGAGACGGTGCGGTGTAGGGCCACGCTAATATTTGCCACCGCGCATTATTACTGCAAGGCCCTTGCACAATGAAGCGGGAATTACCTGCCGTTGCAAGTTTAACCCTCGTACAGTAATGGAACAAGTTGGGACGTTTTTCCAACTTCAATAGCTACAATATACATAATCTACAAACCATTGTATTGTTTCAATATTATTATGTATACATATTTCAAGAGTAGAAAATCTATAATATATTTATAAAAGTCATTCATAAATGAAATTCGTATTCGTATTTTATTTATTAATATTCAAAATTATAATTATATAAATAAGTTGACTTGTATTTGTCGCTGCGTGTTATCAGTGCACGTTTTTTGCAATCACGGAAATATGTTTGGGCAAATATGTAAGCCATATTTAAAATAAATGTACCTTCTTATTGAATAAAAGCGGTCGCTTGGTATTAAATAAATAAGTAAAACAGGGCGCCCTGCTTTTGCATTTGAAACAAAAGTACAGATTACTCACTAATCTTTGTTGTTCACAGCGGGTTTACTCATTTTTCTCATTCATTCATCTCTTGCATTTTTCCTCTACCCCTTTCGCAATAAAATAGGGATTAGTCGATGTTATTTCAACGAGACGAGGTGAAAACAGAGAGAGAAAAATATATAAATAAATAAAATAAATAACCGTCACGCCAGGTCCCTAGCGGGGTAGGCAGAGAGCACGAAAGGCGCAAAAAAATATAAATCTTTTTTTAAACTAATATCTAATACTAACAGTATTACCATTCATAACTTAATAACATATCGGCATGCAAAGTATATCATGTCAATAATAAATAATGATTTATTTAACGCATACACATCTTAAGTGTTTTATCATTTAGTGACTTAAGTAAAGAAAAATTGTTCCGGCTATAAACAGAAAGCAGAGTATCTACGAGTCACAAAGCATAACTCCCCTTCAGGAGCTAAGTCAACAGTCATCTCGTACCTTGATGCCGTGCCGCGTGCATTCTTCATGAACCTCTTTATGTTTCTGAACCGACCGCTCGAGAAGCACAGCTACTACTTCTATAGCATATTAGAATACGGCACTGTATTAGAATTTCATTTTATGATTATTTTTTAAACAGAATTTTGAATACCGAGCCAATGGTCAAACAAGTAATTACAAAACGTATATTCATTTTATGTAACAGCTCACTTAGTTTGAACCAATGTTTAAAAAAACCAATTTTTGTAAATTTTAAAACCTGATCATTTTTTTACTTTTAATAATGATGATAACTTGTTAAATAGCTTATATCAAAATATTGTTCATTTAAATATTTATGTAAAATGAAAGAAACATTATTGATATAAAAAAATAATCTGATACTGTTGTTGTCATCTGGTTTATGTTACCCTGTGAATAAGAGTTAAGTCAACAGTTATCTCTTATGTCAGAGCTAATACGTATGCATTTTGATGAGATTCTTTATTTCTATTCTGTCCATTGCTGGCTTTGCTGAGGAACTGCATTTTAGAGTTCACAAAATTTTTAATGAAGTCCAAGATCTTCAGATCTTTTGTTTTGAATGATTTAATTTTTTATTATATTTGTATTACTGGCGCAGTAAGTTTATCTTTTAATATAATTTTAATGTCGTACCTACACTGTTAGCATTTCATTTTGCTATAGCACAGGTCAGCTGCAGTTACTGAGAGTTATAGTTTTTTGAAATTATGTTGAATAATTAAAACTCCAAATTGTATTTCCTTACTTGTAAACTGTTCCCATTCCAAATACACTTATTTTAACAACAAATATTGAACTAATTTTTAATTATTTATAAAATATACATAAACGTTGAATATACATTATTTAATTAATGGGATTACGTATGCATACATAAAATATTATTTTGTTTAATGTACATTAAACATCGTTAACAGAGTGAATAGGCACTTTCTAGGCAAGCGTGCTTCATCCTAGGCTGCATCCTGCTTTCCATCAGATGGGATAGCAGTCAAACACGAGCCTATAGCTAAATTAAAAAAAAAAAATTGATCAGATTACTGAGCTTCCGCTACGTAATCTTTAAACAGTTCTACGGATTTGGTTAGCCATAACACTAAGCAGGTGTTTGTTGACTGGAGTTGTTGGTCAAAAAAGAGTTGCCGCTAGTTACTCAAATTGCAAAATTACATACTATGCACAAAGTGTGTTCACACGGCAATAGCGGGCTCTCGTTTCCATTACGCTATTTGTTCAACAATTAACCGGCGTATGTTGTATCCCACAATGCTCATTAGGGCATTGATAATGACGTCGTTACGCTGATTTGAGCATTTAGAAGGCGCGGTTTTGCTCTTTGCCTTTAATTAGGCGGTGATGCGAGCGCCCTTACGCACAACACCTCGAAAAACCACTAATTGTATTCGAGTTGGTCGAGTTGGAACAATCATCACTATGTATTTACATGTCAGTGATATGCTTAAGGTTCAATGACCGCTTAGCGTACCCGATGTGATTTGGTCGGCCACGTATCGTTTTCTTAATAATAATTTAATTTTTACTCTTTGCATTGACTCGACACATTCTCTGATCCGATAAATTTCAGCATTCTATGTTTGAACAATATTTATTATACGATTATTTTCTTGTATACCTTCTATTACTTTGTATAAAGTTGCGAGTAAATGTACATACATGGTCGGGTATGCATCGTAAAACTAATGCAGTGTTAAAAATTTATAACCCCTCTATTTCCAGTGCATAAAATAAATATTTTTCACTAAAATACTTCACTGCGCATTCTCAAATTTCTTGTATGTTTATGTTATTATTTTTAAGCTTGAAAAGAAATTTAAGCGTGTGGTTTCTGCCGTTTACACATTATATCATCTTAAGATATAAAAAGCTATTGGGCTGCAAGAGGCCACTCATACATGTCTATATAAATATAATCACAGTAAGTAGAACTTGCTTGGTGTCACAAAAACCTGTGATTTGCTCTTTTAGGAGTAACTTTATGTGCACCGAATTAAAATTTAATTAAAAATTTAATTATTTAAGTCTATAACTTTCAGCTTCCCCTTCGTCATCATTAGCCAGGCGAACTCCAAAAATTATATTACCCCTAAAAAACAGGATTCGAAAGCAATAAACCAAAAGCAAATATCATTAATTAAACTTTTACATATATAACAATATGTGGTATCAAATTTTAATGACGTCATGAAAATTAACAAATATTTCCTTTTAATTAACACAGGCGGAAAATTCGAAAGCTCTATTAATGAGATCACAAATAATTGGAGCTTTTACGACAGACGAAATCGCAAAGTTCAAAATCGTCAAACGTATGCTCATATGCATATTACCGAATGGAATGTAGGTCGAACGCTGATTGCACAGACACTCGCCTCATATCGAATTCTCTTTTTTTCCGCCAAACGATCTCGCTTGCGCGAAAAATTTCATATTGCCGCGTGTTTTGCAAGTAAAATCAGATAACTTTTGACACTTCAATTACGTAGTGATGGCCGCCTCTAATTTTTTTTTTGCTACGCGAAAAGCGGGAAACATGTGTCACGAACACACAGGATCCCAAAGTTCTGAGAACAAAATAAAAGTTCGCGAAAACTTCAGCCCGAGCGGAAGGTAATAAGTGGAGAGATTGAAAAGTTTTTAATGTCAAACTGCTTGATCTACTATGTTATCGGAGGTGGTCCATCGAATCGATTGAGCGCGCTATCTCGATGAAGCCTACGGGGCTGTGTTGTTTTACGAGTTTTACTTCACGCCTGTTACTCTCCCGTTAAGTTTTAAGACTAAAGGGCAGACATTTCATCCGTTCATACGTTTCGATGCTGTTATGTCGCGGTTCAACAAGCATTTCTGCATCAAACAGAAAAAATATGCAAATTCGTTTTTTTGTTGGTGCCACAAAACAAAATTTAAATCTTGAATCTTGACTTTGATTCACGATGAAATCGTTCGGTTTTTATATATGTATAAATTAGTAACGTTTTTGGGGTTAAGAGCGAAATACTTGATGTTCAGTGAAAAGACCACATTAGAGCTAAGATGGAAACAAATCTTCATTAACAGATTGACAAAGAGTCACCATCTGCCCACTCGTGTAAATCTAAAGAAACCAGGTTATTTCGTTGCGGTGATACCAGAAAAGTAAATCCGTGGAGAAGCTGAGATTTTATTTCTACTTGAAGCTTAAAAGCATAAATAAGTATCTATTTTAGGCATATTGGTTTTATGTCCTTTTTGTTGTGGTATGTAAATAGTTCAGCTGCTTCATACACTACATTATTGATGAGTTATTGAATAAATGTAAGAATGCAGTTGTTTTCATTAAATCCCAGTGAAAGTACATTTCACAACAGATAACAAATACAAACAAAACGTACCAAATCCTAAGCACTGACTGTCTTTTAAAGTTTTGTGATGATGGGTAATTGAAAGCCATCAAAATGAGGCCCAGGAAGAAGTCAGACTTAGGTAGGCACTAACTAATATATACGAATCGAGAAAAAAATATTGTACGATTTTAAAGCATGATGCAACTCCACAGCGTTCGCAAGCGTTTAGTTTTATTAATACGGCTCAGAACCTGAAAACAACATAAGGCATAATTCACGTGGAAAATATATTTTTAATCAAAATTTACTGTCGACTGACGATTTAGAGTTCACTTTTGAGGGAGTAAAACTCGAATTTGGTACTCGTAAGTTTTAATGAACATTAATTTATGGGTTCTCGCATACAAATTTGTCGCGTTTATGTCCTTTTCGAGTGAATTCCGGCAGTCGGGATATGTGAGGAATCGCAGGGGATTCCACCAGGTCCCATGTTTTGGTTTATGTAAGCCCCCATAACTAAGAGGGACATTAAGTCCGATGCAATAAAAGCATGTGATATTCCCATACAAAAAATAGCCATGATTAATTCGGTCTGTGTTTAGTTAAGATTTTATCTAAATATATTATCGAGTTCATTAAACTTTTTGAACATTATGTGCACTTTCTTACGTGTGTATTCAAGTAATGATTTAAATGAATCGCAGATGTTTAATATCTTCAATCTGGATGGAACAGTGATAGAAATGAATATGCCCAGATCGGAATTAAAATCTAAGTAGACACAGCGCTTTAAAATGTACCTACTTTACGGTATGTATGCATGTGATCAAGTCAATCCTTTTTGTATTCTACTAACTTTGTAAAAGTACTATGGGCTTGCTACAGTTTTTAATCAGCAACAGAATTCTTTACCTGTTTTTGTCAATGTACTCTGAATATTCACATAACATATTATTCATTGATATCGTGATATTGTTCTTATTTCTTGTTACTATTTACTTTATAGATAAACAGGTGAAGTGAATAAAAATACAATAAATTGTGATTAATTTTAACACGCGTATTATAACGGAAATTCAAGAGATTTAAAATTAAAGATATTCTCACACCGCATAATTTTAACGATTACTTAAGTAGGCCCGCGTGGTATATTTAAATTAATGTGTGCGTCCACTAATGTTTTAACGACAGCATTAAAATTCGTCGAAACAACAAACATATATAACGTCTTATTTATGTTCTACGGTTAATCAGCGAGAGTTAAATATTAATGTAACAGCTAGTCGATTTATCACTTAATCTCAGATAGATTGATTAACTGCCGTGATTCATCCTTCCCACGGATTTATAACAAGTTGCGGAGTTAGGTATGTGACAAAATGAGCCATTAGTTTTTACGAAACAGTGTGTAAATACGATCGTCCGTCAGTTGGCCTGTTCACAAGAAACAGCCGTGGATACTGTTTTACAAATAGAGAAAAGCTAAGGCCGACGTCACAGTGTCAAGCGATTAGAGGACATGTTATTTTACACTCGATTTTTTTTGGCACATATTAAAAAATAAATTAGTAGAGCGCTAGGTAAGATGAAAAAACGGTTCAATTGAGAAGAATTCGATAATAAAAGAGGAGAGTAATTGTTGAGGTTATCGTTAATAACGATGGATGATTAATGGTAGAGGAAAACATACGGTATTAATCATCACTAATACATTCCAAAATTAGGAGGCATCAGTGCAAGGAAATGATGACGACAGAACGTTCAAGAATCGTGATAGTGTGCACATAGCCGCAAAATTTTATATTTTGCTCAATTAAAGGAAGATGACTTCACAGAACACAGTCGATTTTTGAGTGTGGATTTCCCACTCTCTATATATTTCATAAAAAAATGCAAATTTTACAACGATTATAAAATAAGATTACTTAAAGTTTGAGTTCTACTACTTAAGTGCCAAATAGCTCATTGGAAATACACATTTGTATGCTTTAAAACCTGTCATGTCTCTTTGTCAAATAGTAGTGACGACTTGCTTTTAAAATTCCGCTGGTTGGAAAACGGTAATTTGTATAATCGCTGTTTGGCTTCCAGACGCTTATGACACTGCAATCGCTTTCCGCTCACCGCTGTTCCCTCCCCTATAAACATGGAAAACGTTGCGAGTTACATGCGAAATAACTGCACTTTTTATGTAGTTTTTACAACTGTCTAACTTCAAACGAGTCATTTTAGTAGCTATATACTCTTTGTTGTCGATATTATACAGTTACTACGGACAAAATAGACACCACTTTGTTAGGTATTGTTGAAACAAAAAGAGTCAGTTTTGGAGCCTTTTGAGCTGTATGGCGAAATTCTGCGATATATTCTGTTCATTCTATTTAACTTCAACGTAGTAATAACTTTAGTAGTAGTATGCAGTAATTACAGTTATGAAACGATTCAAAGATATTTAAATTTTATGTAAAGTTCGTTAAATTTAAATACATATTTGAATTTAACTAACTACCTTCAAACGTATTTACTTTTATAATTTCATTGGTATTTTTAGTTAAGAACGGTTTACATTTTTACCCAGATAATATCACTCAATTTTGACAATCAAACTATTGATACCCAAATAAACTTTCGTTTTATTAACTATATAACTTGTTAAAATAAATACCTACATGAAAATGAGATTAATAAATATATAACACAAAATTTTGTAAATTTTTTTTAAATATTATGTAACATGCTTAAATCAGTAGTCGAACTTGGATCACCACATTAATATATCATCAGTTGAATAAATAATTATATCATAGTGCATTAATCTTTACAAAACTTGTGTGCAATATTTGTTTCTTTATTTAGTTCGTTCCATCTTAAGTCTTACAAGTCCGCAATTTGGCGTGGCGCAAGCTAGCTGTAATATTCATTATTCGTTTGGCTTCAGCGACTTTAAATGGTACATATACTCCGTTTTTATTTTCCCCTTTATTTATTCTCGCCTCGATTGTTGCCAGAGAGCGCTCATAAAACTATAGTCTTGTTTTACACATTCTTTTATATTTCAACGTCTATTTCCGAGGGAAAAGAGAGGAGTCCGCAGCTGTCTCCTCGCTTTGGGAAGTTTATAACGTTCTCCTTTTTATTGTGTTTCAAAATTAATGTTAATTTTATAATGACTTTTTCGAGAAATTGAAGTTTTCTGACAGTTTTTGCAAATATATATTTATATTTACTTCAGTTTTGAACATTATTGTTTGTTTTAAACTTACCTTGATTCTATCATTAATAGCACAAAATATTTGTTTACTGTAATTGTTATTATTTGTAATTAGTTTTCTTAAGTATATAAGCATAAATATAAGAATACAGCTGGTACATAGACAAATATTTGTGGATGTGTCTAAATAGAGACTGTAATTAGGTCGCTACAAATGTTATAGTAGATATTTGAATAAATTAGTTCGAGGCTAGATAATTACTGTGTACCCAGTAATTAGATACAATCTGAGTACTGCCTTGGCCTTAATGTAACACTGAAATTTCAATTATTATAATTATTATTCATTTATACACATCCTTCATCTACCTTAGATAGGTATTTAGAATTATTCTTATGGTATTAAAATATAGATAATACAAGAATAGTACTCAAATATTATGATGAAGCGAGAGAAGAAAAAACAAAAAGATTATTACAGGCATAACTATTATTAATATAGATGTTGCATGTTGTTAGAAACATTGAAGGTCTTTCAATTATATGTATGTATATGTATGCAGTTTCATTCGCATTTGTCTAAATAGCGCGCTGTGTCAAACTATATACACAATACACGAAAATGCTAGTATAATATTGAATAGAAAGTAGACGTTTGCATTAAATAATAACAATTTTAATACATGGGCGTGCTGCCGCTGTTCAGTTTAATATGATATCATAGCGGTCCCTTATATTATGAACAATTTGTAGCAGCTGGTGCTGCAGTTCTGAAATGCTCAGGTCGCAAAACCTAGTGCTAACTGAATACAATTAATATATTTTGAATGCCATCTGGCTACAATGTCGAAATGTCTTTAAAATATCTTATGAAGGCGGATATAAGCTACAATATTAATTAGTTATCTAATCCTAGCTTGCTAGCTTATTGCACTGCTAACTTTAGTTTGATAATATCTTAAAATGTTGTATAATTGTGACCGTGGTTTCTATATATAACTGGAAAAAAAATTAAAAACAAAATCTATAGCTTTCATATTTACAGAAATCTGTGTTCATGAAATATGAGTTTTGCTAAATATATTGTTATTCGACACGCACTGCTGTTTCGTAATACGTGGAACATAATCAAATTATATAATAAATCAAAAATAGATATATATTCATCTTGTATACTTTATTTGAAATAAAAATATTGAGAAATAATTGCATGCACTATTGCGGCATCGCAGCAGTCTCATATTGCATTGAATATGGAACCTGTGGTATTTATTTGATAAAATGTTGTTCCACTCATGTATTTTTAGAACATACACTTACACTACTAAATCTAATAGTACTGTGAAGCAATTTGTGTTTCGGTCTAAAGGGTGTCTTGTCTGATCCATCTCTATATTAGAGGAGACCATTTTAGACCTCAGGAGTGGTTTGAAATTTTTGTGATAAGCTTCGGAAAATCTTGAGAAATTGGTAGTTACTGCCAATTTATTGCCACTGTTATTATGCTATTATCACTAATATTTGAGAGAGTACCCTTGGAGTAAAAGTGTTACTCTTTGAGAGTGCAAAGTATGCTATTAGCAAAGAAAACAAAAGAAACACCGATATAACCATAACTAATGTCTCAAAATATTTACTGGTCCGTTGGTGCAGAGATTAGCAAACCTGACCGCTAAACCGGGGGTCGTGACTTCGATTCCCACTGAGGACAAATATTCGAGCGATGCACAGAAGTATTTATTCTGTGCCTGGGTGTAAAAAAATCTATATAAATATATATTTATGTATGTATGTAGTTTAATAGCCGTCTGGTTGGCATAACACAGGAACGGCTTAAGTAAGCACTTTCGGATCATAAGGCCAGATGTGGAGACGTTCCAAAATATGAAGATACTATTATATTATAAATATAATAAAGAAAGCTTAAATATTATAAGCCTTTATTTCAAGAAACAAATAACTGAACACACCATAAAGCAGCAGCCAATCCATTGAACTTTTAAAATCACTTATGATCCATCGGCCTTGTTACATATCAGCTGTCGACATTGAAAATTGGCATCTTTATATCCACTTGAACAACTGTAAACATGTATCACAATAACGGCAATAAACGAGTGTATGAAACATTTTCAAAGCGAGAACACTTAAAGTAATATTCAGTGTTCCTCTATAAAACGGCCATAAAGATGTTCCGACGGAATCAAGGATGTGAATGTTCTCAGACAACTAGACAAGTACTTTAGCGCAGTGAGAAATATATGGTGAAGATTATAAAAAGATTTTCATTGCGAAAAATATGATTTCATTTGAAGCCTAAGTATTACTAAATTACCAAAGGCTATGGAAAATTAAAATACACAGAAGACATTTTTGATTAAATAGATAATGTTTGTTCACGTATATTTTTTATGATAGTCAATTTATATAGATACTATTAGGATTCACAATGACTTAAAAATTAAAACGGTGTCAATGAAGTAGGTTTATAACTACACTGCTTGTGTAATGAAAAAACATTTTAATTAATGAAGATAAGTTCGAAATCGTGACATACATAATTTTAAAAATTGGACAAAGGATTACTAGTATTCGAAGTTGTAAAGCAGATATCTGTTATGTAACCTATATGTAAAATACCAAACTAAGTTTAATAAAAAAAGATTGAAAATCCGGAACTTACAAATTTTATAAATCTTAAATAATCTCTATACAGAATTAGAATTTTTATTAACTACATACAGAATGTTTTGATGGAATTGTATTTGGACCAATATGGGTAGCAGGTCTCGGTTTCTTGAGACCTAAATCTGTCCATCCAATCGCGTTCGACGTGAAAATAACGCGAAATGTAATGAAAAAATGATACCTTCATTCGCTACACTGATTCCGAACTAGATATGACATTGGTTTGGACGGTGCCATTACACGCACCTATTTCCAGATCCGATATTAGATGTATCAAGGTGAACAATTGAGGTGAAAGGAGAAATAATATTTAATAATTAGTCTTTTATCTTTGTAAATAATCAAAATACCATATTAACTAATGTGTAATGATACTAGACACACGTATATAATGAATGCTTAAGATATATAAGATTTATATTATTTGATAACACAAATATATTTGGTGACTGGAATACTGCTTATTCAAGGCATTCATATTTTATTTTTCTGCTAACAGGTTTTCAAATATTTATCAATTGTAACAGCTAACGGTACATAGTGCTATTTGAATACTCAAATAAAATACATTTGGTTGCAGTAGCTTCCCTCGCACTGTGGGCTGTGTAAATTGGAATCAAACATTGAAGTATTTACACCCGGAGTTGTTTGTTTCAATAACAGCATCCATACATCGTTAATGCAATAACGGATCGTGCCCACAGGAACACCGAAATAAACATATCACTCAGCGTGCATTATAATTCTGTCAAGCTTCACACGTTATTACAAAAGTTACATTCCACGGATACTCTTAATTCTACCTTACGTCTTAGAAAATAAAGTTGATTATCGATATATCATGTAACGATTTCTGTTATGACATTTAATTGTAGTTTACTTATTCGTAATAATCGATGTTACAATGACATGAGGTTAGTAACAGTATTAAATAAATTAAAAATATCATTGAATATTTAACAAACTTCAATTGAGATGACGTGTCTGTTACAATGAGATAACGTGAACGCAATATTTTATCACTATTCTTGGGGTTGCAATCTCGTTCCAAGTTTAAGGCAAAATGTTAAGCGGAGCTGCTAACAGATTAATTGCTATGTACCAGAATAAATGAGATTAACACATTTAGACTCGATATGGGAGAATAGCGAAGTGAAAACAGCAAACAAGTAGGCAGAAGTCACAACTGGCCGCTGCGAGCTAAGGACGCCTGAAACCGATTTCCCAGAAAATTGTTGGAATACTACTGTTAGTAGCAACATACAGTAGGTACTTAATGTTTCTTTTTTTTACTAAAATATACAACCAAGTTTTACATACAACTCAAAAGGTAGCAAGTAATAAGCGATCGTATCGCTCAACAAGCGATTTTTTCACGCAACCCGTTTTTGCATTGTAAGAATAGAGAAATAGAAGTCCGTTGTGCAGAAATAGCAAGCTAAGGATTAAGAGGAAAACAAAAATAATAAACACAGTGAATTTAGGAATAATTGTTAGTTATATTTTCAGAGCGTATTAAAAAGTATCAGCATAATGCTGGTATAAATGCAGCTAGTGGGGTAGGCAGAGAGCACGGAGTGCCAAACATCTCTGTCCTTGCAAACCTGACGTGCTTCGTCTACATTCATCAGTATCTTCATATATGTACAATAAGTAGTAGTAGTAGTAATTCAATTCTAGTAATTGCAAGTATGTTATGTCTTCTTCGAAGTTGACCAGAGTTGCTTTACAAGTGATGAGGTCTGCGTCGGTCGTCTCTAATTGTACTATTGTATAGAAGAAAACCTTTGTTTCGGTAATAATTTTGCTTTAGTTTTAAAATCATATTTAGTCCTAGCTTACAAACTTTGTTGTACTTTATTTACTTTTTAAAACAGTGGATACATTATATTGCAGGCGTTCAAATCTTTAAAGTCACGTTGTGCGTTAACAGGTATATATGTGTATAGGAAATATTTTTCTAACAATGACTCATACTTGCGCACGATTGATTTTACTGATGTGCAAACACATTTATGTCTCTTTGTGTAAGTGATTCTTTACGGCCTTCCATCGCTTAGTTATCGCTTCTCGCTGAACAATAGTTTTTCAATCGATTCTCAGTTTTATTGCATTTAACATAAGGGTCAACAAATGACGCGTGTCAATAAAATGAAACATGAAAATTGTTTGAAAGTGTGCTCTTATAACTATTTCTGCGCGTTCATATTTGAAAACGTTCAAACACAATATCCGCTTTCGACTACGAAACGTTTCCGTGCTAACAGACGATACATAAAAAAGAAGTTTGCATACGACTGTGAATATTCGAAATATAAATTGAATTTTAATACAAAAAAAAAACACGTATTTTTCATGAATACAATTTAATTAAAAAGAGAACGAGAATATAATACCTACGAGAAAATTTTGAAAAGTAATACTGCACCATAATATGTATAACGAATTCAATTAACAACTTTAAAACAAATGGTCTGTTTATAATGAAAATAAATTTATAAATAACGTTTGCATTGTAATGCGACAGATGCTATTAACGCAATTAAAAAATAAAAAATGTAACAGAGTCTGAAAAATATAACTTCTATAAAAACAATGTGTTCAATATCAAAAATATCAATTACAGTTCAATATCAGTTTTATGTTTTAATTATCAAGAGGATATTAAGTTGCTTCACGCGTTTCCTTCCTGCATGAAAAGACTTACGATACGTACGGGTAGATAATATTCGTGATACTGTTAAATCAGAGGGCCCTGCAACCGTTTAA
>DVPR01000329.1:0-14674 GCA_018239345.1 Oxynetra stangelandi
TCAAATTCGCAAAACTCCGAGGCCCACCCTGTATAAGGAATTATTTACATTATGTCTATTAGTTACAATGATGTACATCATAAAAATAAAAATTATCAAAAATGTTATTATTTAATGAATAATGTCATGCTATATTTAATTCTATTTTATAAAATTTTTAGTTTTATAAAATCAGTTTCCAATAAGTATTGTTAATGTGGTTAGTGTTTTCTCTTGACGACAACAACTCAGGTGGGATAGCAGTCAAATGCGAACCTATAGCTAAATAAAAAAAAGCAAATATAAGTTAAATGTTATTTTTAATGTTATAATTATCTAGTCCATTATTCCCGTATTTTATTATCGATCGCATTAGTGCTAAAGAAGAAACACGTGCTATTAAAAATCAATTATATTATCATATTAAGATAACATTTATTAATGACTTTAATATTCACGAAATAATACACTATTAACGAACTCATTATACATATGTATGTGTCTACTTTTATCGAGCACTTATTAGCAAATTTCTTTCGTCTGTTAAGGTAGTCGATAATTACATACATTGCTTAAAGTGAAATGGTTGTATGTATATGAAACAGAGCGTGAAATTTATAGGAAATTACTACATGAATCAAAATAATAAAGAAATCTTTAATATAGACAAAATGTTGTGTGGACATTGTAAAATAGCATATTAACTAATATATTAAAACATAATGAACAACATTAGGAAATTATTAAAACATCGGCGAGCGCTAGTGGATTTGCGTATTTAGTGTTCCATACAACGAATTTGCATGTATCGTAGAGAGTTTTACACCTTGAGATAGAACTGGACATAGTAATAATAATAATTAATTGCCTCCAAAAATCATAGGTACAAACATACTACTTATCACTCAGTTACCTATACTTATTTATTTCAGTACCGACTAATATCCTACCAATTTTAGAAGGAGGATATGCCTATTTACAGTGGAGATTCATAATGTGGTTTAAAACCGTTTTGAGTTCTCGCATTCCATCGCACCCGAAGCTCACCTTCGAAACTGAAGTTAATTGGTTTCCTACAAGCAGTAATTAAGACGACGTGAGATGTCGACCCAGAAAAGGTTTCCTAGATGTAATAAAATTTACAAACAAGATAAAGTGACTTCGAGTGCCTATTGGAAAATCTTTCGGATAGAGCGGTTACCACGAACAGCGCTAGGACAACTCCTGTGAGTTCGAAACATTGATTTAGTAGTTAAAAGAAGTTTTCGACTCCGACAGCGAGGATGACAATATTTACACTTACCTTTTAGCTTGAGAAAAAATAACGCGGAAGACAAAAACTGCGATTCCGTATTACATCTTAAGAAATTCTGAATGTGTTATAAGTATTATAGTATATATATTTATAGTATTAAAAATATATACTTTTAGAGGGATATAAGAAGGGTATATGGGGGGGTCAAGAGCCTCCGAAACCGGCGTGTATGTATGAAGAGAGTGATGAATGAAGATGAAGCACGTCTGGTTTGCAAGGACAGAGATGTTTGGCACTCCGTGCTCTCTGCCTACCCCGCTAGGCACCAGGCGTGACGGTTATTTATTTATTTATTTAAGAAGGGTAAGCGAAACGGGGCGAGGTCACCCTGCCCCTCTAGCTGCCGGCTGCTTTGCATTCGACGCCGATTTATCACGCTCCAGCGAATTTCTAGCGCGCTTATTGGACTTAGGTACCTACTATGTTATATGTATTTCATTGACATTAAATTTCAATTAAATTTCATTAAATTTCAATTAAATCAAAGAGTAAACAAATTAAAATAAGAAGTTATTATTCACTTGTGTTACTATCGAATGGATGATAGTTCATAGATGTTGTGCTGATATTTTTGAAGGTTTCAATACATATTACATTTTCATTGAATGTTATGCACAGACAGACACGTGTTCATTGGTGTGTTACAAATTTTAAAGGTTTCGTTGTTCAGGAAGTTGTTTGTAAAATGTTACATCAATTAAGTAACATTAATCTGAATAATATAATAGGAAGATTTTTGTTACGAAAAACATTTGTACAAGATTTAAATCGTGAATTTTAATAGTCATGATTTACGGAAATTCCATCTACGTTTTGATTGATTTATATTGTTCCATTTATAAAAATACTCGACAGTTATTTTACGAAACTATTAAAAAATCATTTTCTCAAATAAATAATGTATAAAATCTTATTAACAATAATTTATCATACAGTATTTGATGGATGAAAATTCATAGGTAACAAGCATTTACCACTATAACCAACAATGTATCTCATAAGAAATAAAAATGTATATATGTAGACATCTTATTTGTAATGTTATGAGTATTTCTGTAAGATATAACAAAGAATGTAAAGCTGGCAATGTAAGGCAGTGTTGCGTAGTCGAGATTGTACCGGGGGGACGGGGTGAGGCGGGGAAGCCAGCTGTTGGCCGCCAGCAGTGAAAGTGAGCCTGCGTCAGCCTCCAGCCAACGCTACATAGCGCCAGTTACGAGTTTACTTGTTCTTACGTTATAAATCAATTTGCTTTTTATTCAAAGATAATTTGTTGTATATGGATTGTTCATTATTGCATTGTAATGCTATCGGAGAAAAGGTTTAATACACCCTTTGCTTATTGATTGTTGTCGAAGTGCATCGGGTTTAGTTCGTATTGAAACCGTATTGTTTTAAAATGTCACACAACTTAAGAACTAGTATAGCAGCAAAGGATATAATAGTATTCTTTCTGATAAATGGTACCAAGAGTCTGTCTTTGTTAAAAAGGTTTATACCCAGTCAAAACGTAGATTGCTTTAGTTTTCCAATACAAAAAAAAGTTTCTTTTTCAATTTATCATTGTTATTTTTGCTTGTTTAATTGTATACATTGTTTGAACAAATAATTTTGTTTAATACCACCAGCTGTACAGTAAGATAGCGAGATGCATGCAATATTATGGACAACACACATGTGTTCTCGATAATATGCCACTATGACATTCACCGGAAATATCTTGGCCGTGACGATATGACCATTGTCTAAATTTAAATTATCTTATATTGTTCAATGTTGTTGGCGTTTATGTACTACGCCTTCTAGATTCTGAAAATCATTCGAATTTTTATTTAGTGTCTTTTAACATAACGCCGAAACTGTTTCAGTAGCTATTTGGAATCAGACGGCCGTGTGTGGAAAAATCGCAAGATATTATTCCTGTCTATTATCCAGTAAAAGAAAGAATTGAAAGCATGCATAAAACTCATGAAATACAGATAAATAAATTCTACTTGAGAAAACGGCATACAAATCCTAGCTAAAGAGTTAACTATCTCTTTGTTTGCCGGTACTAGTGCGTGCGCGACTGAAAAGCCTTAAACATGAAGCCAGGGCGAGGCTGGTTGAAGTCGCTGACCTTGCGACTGTCGGCGTACCGCAGCCCTCCGCCTCCGCTAAACTACAACTTTGTTTTATTAGGATACATAAAACCGATTGCTGATACCACTAGTATGAAATAAGTACCAAGGTCATTCCACCGGTTTGACGGTCTTAGCGCTTTTTATGATGCCTTTAGGGTTGCATAAATTCCATTGTGCTTCTGCTGAGATTATCTTGGGTACATTTCTACAAAACACCCTTTTGGTATGATACAACTGATACTTGTAAGTACATATTTTATGATGCATGATTTAAAACTGATTGTGAGACTCTCTTTATTAGACCGATTGTTAAAGAATCGAACGCGATTCAAAAATTTCATACATTATATGTTCACTTTCGGCAAAATTTAATACAAAAATTAATAACTCCCGAGTGTATCCTCAGTCAATTGGCTATTATCTTATATGTCTTATACAATCGTGATTACATGAAATTTAAATACACATAATTTCTAACAAAAGAACTGTTAATAAATAATTATTGGTTACGTTTTAGTAAAGTGAAATACCACAAAAGTCTAAGTTGAGTTAAGTTATTACATCTATAATGTCCGGATTTTTAGTTGATGTATGTTATACGTAGTTGGTAAATATAATAAAAAAAACATCAAATTTGTACCTTAGAATTTACATTCGATATTATGTAAATTATGCTTTGGTAAAATATATTTATAGCGTTGATTGTGTAGGTGTAATGTAAATTATAGTTACGGCAATCTGATCTTTATAGAGGCATGGGTAAGGAATTTAATGGTAACATTTTATCGCTTGGACTGTTGTGACTATACAAACAAATCCACGTGAAGGAAAACATAATAGTAGATATATTTAAAAAAAAACAACCAAGAATATTAAACCTAAAACAAGTTTGCCTATTCGGGTATTACAAAAAATCGGAATGGATATACCTACGTGGGTCTAGCTAGTGTTGTTCTCGTTATAACCCGAATACTGCATAGCATCGTCGTCACATTATAGACCGTCTCTGTAATGTGTAATAACTAAAAACTCATATTTCTAAAGAATGAAAGCTACATTTATTATGTATTAATTGTAAAGCTTATATGAGCTTATGCATGAATATTTCTCTAAAACCTTTGAAATGTATAAATCACAAGTAAAAGACTTAAACGCGTTACACACATAAGGAAAACGTTACGAAGATGGTTAGTGCTCTTATTGCAATTTAGACGTACTTAATACCGTTGTAAAAATTATGCGGAAATTTTTACCTCATTTTCTGTTTGAACAGTTGCTGACGGTCTGACATATAAAGACAAAAGTTTCTCAACCTAACAATGGAACTGCTTTTATGACTAATCAGAGATACAACAGTAGTTGAGCCCTATTTCGGATTTGATTTTAATATCTACGAGAGACTGTGACCACTCAAACGTCTCCACTAAGCTCGTATTCCGTTAGCCGTCAATAAAAAAACCATAACACCTACAAATACAAAAACACCTGTGTATCGTGTGACTTCGTCTACAACGTCACTTTGGCTGACGTCATTTTGACTAAAGACATCCAATCGACCACAACGTACAAAGAATATGTATCAACATATCGACTGCTTAAAGCGTTTTGATTAACAAATGCCTAAGACTCGATGGGAAATTATTAATTTAGTATATTCAATTTTTTTTAAATGTAACTTGTTAAAAAAACATATGAATATAAGGAGTTGAAGTCATATTTATATGTGTGTTGCATCAACACATGTGATATGAATCCAAAGGGATGAACGACCCGCAAGGTCGAAGGTTTATACACGAGGAATGCGCGAGGTTTGCGCGAACATAATATGATTCACGCAATTGACATCTCAAGCGGATTATTCAAAAACATACAGTACACAAAGTGAATGTCTACGTTTAGGTGATTAGAATATGTGATGGCTTTATAAACATCGGATCATTTTTTAAGAAAAAAGATGTGTTAAAATGTCCTGCAAATATAACAAGATGATTTCACGATGAATTGGACTTGGTACCAATGTACCAATTCAATCAAGCTTATATACAGAACTTTTGGAATATATTAAACAATAAATATCATTTACAAAATCAATGCGATGATATATTTTATCAAAATCCATATCAACATTTTATCAAAATCGGTATCAACCGAGACAGTCCTTCGACTTGCGTCGTTAATTGTTACATGAGACTTGTCCATTATGATACATTATGAGACTGTTCCACTAACCAATAACGCACGCAGCTAACAAGGATAGCAACAAAGCTCGCATCAACTATGGATGTAAACATTTATACCTTTCGTAACAAGAATTCTTATTCATCAATTCTCACAATTAATCATTTATAATGATATCTACGTTACACTCATGCTTCTTTAATTATCTATTAGTAAAGTATCTTTAACAAAGGAAAGTATAATCGGAAGATAACGGACTATAGCTAACAGAAAAGAGTCACCAAGTTTTACTAAATATGGTGAATTTTTAATATGCAATCATAAGAAACCGCAAATTAATCCGAATATTTCGAACAAAGCTATAATTAGAATTTCAATACATATAAAAAGACTTTTACAAAACAATAGCTTACACAACGATTGAGTTTGGACTAAGACTGGAATACACGAAAACAAGGTGGACTACATGAAAACAAGGTTTCATTAATAAAAAGATCTACCAATTTCTCATTGCAGACTGTTAATCGAAGATGGCCGCGTCGGGGGGAAAGGCGCGGAGGGAGGAGACGAGCGACAACTCCGACGACGAGCTTCTACCACTGAACAACGACATTTATGGAGGCAGGTTAGTGCTATTTGCAACAACAATTCATGTAAATATTAAAGATGATCCTATGTATCTTATTTTTTTCTTTTGTCATTAGAAAGATATGCATAATCTTATTTAGTGCACTTACGAAGATAATTTATGGTTGAAAATAATAGTTTTTTTATACAATATTAAAAATGAATGAAACGTATTGGAAATGTTTATTCCGTATTTTTTAATTTGTTACCTCGTCTTAAGGTTTGGTTGCTATAATTTTTTTAAATTTATTGTAAATAATTAACAGTTTCGGATATACATTTAATCAATAAATCAACAAAATTGTAATATTGCCAATCAAAAAATCTCTGATGATTAAACATATTTGAATAGTGTTTTACCTTTAAAACTTTGACCTTTGGTATGACATCACTTCTGTGACACCAGTTTGATGACACGCTACTTAATAAGTCAATGTCGCGCTGTTAACATTTAGTATTAATTTAACTGACAGGAAGTTTTAATAACTATTTTGTGTAAATGTGTTCAAACAAAATTAATACGAATAAATAAAACTTTGTTATTAAAAATCCATTTCTAGACTTGTTGTTTGACCGTTCAATGTAAATTTAAGTAGTAAATAAATGAATATATATACATATCAGTATTGAATTGAATTTGATTGAACTGAATACTTAAAAATCACACATTACTTCGTTATTTTTCGTTACTATGCGATTAGAGACGCAATTATCTATTAATATAAATATTATCTAAGCAGCGGATTTCCACAATCTAACGCTTGATAGACCTTAGATAGTACCTAGTACTCGTATACATTGTTTATTATTAGCTTATTTAGTTATTTAGCCTTTTTAAGGCTGCAGATGGTTTTTTAGATTTAAAAAATTGACTAAAATTAATAGAAAATTATCATTTCGATTCCTCAATATTCCTAAATAACTTACAATATGTTAAATACAGCGCCATATGTATTTTATTTTTTTGTATGTTGTGTTCAAGCTCTGAATAAAGTTACAGCTTTATTTCTTAATTGCTCCCTTATATTATATGTACATCAGTTACATGAACTTGTACATTAAGTACTCATAACTAATCTATATTAAATCTTCGTATCGCCGCAAGTGTGCGATTAGAGCGCTGCATCGCTTTTGGAACACATTAGATTCCCATCATCTTAATATTGAGCAATAGCAAAAGCCACCATAAAGGTAGTAGTGACTCAATCGATTCTTTTATAAGTTAACCACTTGTACGTAGACTATTTGTATGTAGACCTTTGCATATCCGCAACTTTTTCATGTTAAACCTACATGTGATTCGGGCAGTGGATTTGATTCGGGACTATTAAGTTCAAATGTTACATACGAGTACATAACTTAACGAAGTTTACAAAACAGTTACAGAATTGGACTTTCGATGAATCTTAGGTGCAGAGATTTATAAGCTTCAAATATATACTTTAACTACATTTGTGGGAAAATAAAATTGCTGGCAATTCTCAGGTTATATATTTATTAAATTATAAGTATCTTATCTACAATATATACATACATAGAAATATATATTTAAATATAAATATATAACGTTTTTTTATTTAATAAAATAAGTAAGCGAATTTTACTGACCGTAAAATTTTAAGCGAATACCTATATATTGTTTTGACTAGTTTTTTTTTACATATTAGTCATCGCACAATTGACGTGTTAACCAATAAGGTAGAGCGACATAATAACTACGTGATTAAGCTCTGAAATAAAGAAAAAAAAAAAAGAACCAATAAGGTAGCGGAACGCTAAACGACATCTCATATCGGTAAACCGTTTGGTAATATGAAACAACCAGAAATTTGAAGACATTTGAAAAGATTATATTGTTAAGCGTCTTTTTTTTTGCTATAATGCACATTTTCAATAGATACCTAAGCTTTTGTATAATTAGTGGTGTCATATTCCAGATGTATCCTTTATAGACGATTCTAAGCAAAAATATACAGTGAGCTCGAGAGGTCGGCGGCTCGGTCACTGCGGGCCGGAACACGCTCAAATGCCAAGGTTGTCAACTCTGACGACACGACTTTCGATCAGGCTACGACTGCGCCACATTTTTGCGCCCCGCTTCTTAGCTGCGATCTGAGGCAGAACAAATGTCTCAGCGCCAACTCGCTACATTAGCGAGTCGAAGCTATGATAAGTTTATTAAAAATATTTATAGTCTCATACACACATTCGTATGTGTGTATCTAAGAGGAACTTTTTATCGAGATGTTTATGTGAATTTTATAAAGGTATAATAATATGGGTATTGAGATATAATAATATGGACTTTGTTCAATACAAAATATATTACTTACTTCAATATTAAATATATAACAATATGAAATATAGAAATGTAATGTAAACTAATAAGTTTAAAGCATAAAAACGTATATGTATTAGAGTAAATACATTAATTAGCAATAAATAAAATTAATTAACCAGTTCTAAATCATCTGCAAATATATGGGCGAAGGACAAATAAGGAAGTGTTTTAGTTCACTTACAACAAGCAAGTTCATTACAAACTAATTAATACAGCTTAGACGGATTTTTCAATTTCTTGTAAATTTGCAATAGAAAAATTACTTGAACAAAGTACCTAATAAAATGCAATAAAGTGCAAATCTCAAGACATACCTATTTCTACACGACTCAATTTTAAGATATACAATTGTAAAGAACGAAAAAGAACGAATTTTATATCAATGCAGACGCGTGTTTTGTGTTCTTTTTAAAATTTTCGTCTATATTTCTTACGAGTGCTGCTCCTCGTAACACATAAAGGACTTAACTACCGGCCACAGGGTCGGGCGTGAGGCGAATATTAGATTACAACGGGTCCGGTCTCTGACCAAGATCTATTATGTATATGTATTAACTATTCTCTTATACTATAACAAATACATTTATTGCTGAGAGAACTCAATAAAAAAATTGATTATAGTGACTTTTGGGTACAATAATAAAGTACACGCATGTATGTACCTGCCATATGTAAATACGTAAAAGTATAGAGTTCATACGTTCCTACGCTTTATGCCATGGTCATTGACCGCTGCACTTCGGGCATGAGTCTGGAGATGGTGGTTCGCATACTAACAAATCACGCTTTCTATACCGGGAATTGTTTTTGTCTATATAAATATAGTTCATGTTTAGAAATAATCTGTATCACATCCAATATTCTTATATAACAGCCTGTAGGTATATTGTATTACAATAAGTGTTTTTTTTTCTTTTATCGATAGTAACTATAGGTACGCTTTTTAGATATTTACTGTTTGAGTTCAGACTTTGTGGCGTAGGGTGATTAATTATTCTATAATTAGGTGAAAAAACAGGTTTTCGCTCAGAATCAGAAGAACTTAAAACTACAAGCTGCCACGCTCGCAGTGACAGATTTCACACTGCCCGAGGAATTCTCTAAATAACATAATTAATCTGTTCACTATTAAGATTATTATGGCTTTATATGATGTAAGTTGTCTACAAATCGAATAATAAATGGTCAAATTGAGTTCTCGCTCTACTGTGTATCCATGAGTTAGCCGCGGATGCTTTCGTAAGTTTTCGTGATCGCTGGCGACATTGAGCGGGCTATTGTTATTTATAGTTACGTTTCACGATGACGACGGCATCCATCGATTTTCAATCTTATGGACATAAAAATAAGAACCACACTATTATGAAATTATGACCGTAAGTCCGTCGACGTATACATCGAGCTATATGCCAGTATAGAGAGGTCTGAATCGTGATTCTTAAAAGGTCGCCGACAGGTTTCAATTTTTGAATGCTAAACAAATAAAATACTTCATCATTTTATTGTTAGTTGATGAATTCATTGTCTGTTATCGTGCTTTTAAATTCGTAGATTGTCTTACAATTAAGTAAAATTTCGTAATTATAATTAAAAATGTATATAATATATAATACATATATGTTAACATATAACAATATATAAACAAAGTCGCTTATGTATATAATTTTCATGAATAACAAAAGTCAATAGATACAAAAAAATCTTCTTAGAAAGAACAGCGTAAATAAAGAAAATATATTAAGCTAATTTGCCACAAAATCGTAGATTCAAATAACTCAAGAAGTCTTGCGTTCCAGAGCTTATGGTTAGAATCGGAATACAAGTTGCAAAATTTAAAAACTACACCGGCTGTATGAATATGTTTTAAATGAACATTTTTAACTTTCATTTCGACAGCAAGTACCATGGCGGCCGGTATGCGAACGTAGTGCTAATTAGCAACCGCCAGTGTAATTTCACGAAGCCAGTGCCGCAGAACGAAGAACGACGCACAGTGTTCTAAATATGGTTTTCTTGGACAAAAACTAAATATATGCAATTCTATAGTGCCGTTATTATATTTAAAACGTTTCAATATTTCTTAATTTTTTTTACTGTGAGTAAATTACGATAATTGAGAAATGTCAAATGTTTATTGAAAATATTATGTATTTGAATACTGTCCACGATAAATTACTACAAAAAATGATTTATAATAATATCAAGATACCATGGTGATTAAATATACATTCCTGTATTCGCATGATAATATTATAAGAATATTTCAGTACAATTACAAAGAAATAGAGGTTTTATAGGAATATTATAATATGTGGTGACGAGCAGGTCTCTATATTTTCTCAATTTAGATATTTGCGAAATGAGTGTCACGCATTTATAATACGAACAGAAATTCTACATAAGTATACATATATACAGTAATAAATAGTTAGGCCTTTTATGCAACCGGTAACTGAGATGTGTAAATGATAACAATTTGGATATTTTTACAGACTCACGGTTTCGACAGTTTTGGCCAAATTTAAATTAGCAAGTATGGGCAAAAACAATCAGTTGACGCGCACTGAACTGCAGGATTCGAGCTCATCTACCCAAATAAAAATAAAATAAAAGTGGCAAGTCCACCAGTCCCTTACTATACATTCCATACATATTTATTTTCTTATAAAATATACCATTCGGTTAAAATATTGAATTAATATTCACGTTTTGTCCCATGCTGAACAATAGCGAATCATTTGGTGGCGTGTACGTGTGTTCAGTACTCGTTATTGCGATCACACCGCTTGCTGTCCCCGATCGAACATAACAATGAGTTATTGAAAAATATTCGAACGGGGAGCACACATTTCTCATCGGCTCTTTAATAATTCCATCAAAAATATTACCGCCCTAAAATGTGTTTAG
This sequence comes from Oxynetra stangelandi, assembly GCA_018239345.1. Lineage (NCBI taxonomy): Eukaryota > Metazoa > Arthropoda > Insecta > Lepidoptera > Hesperiidae > Oxynetra > Oxynetra stangelandi. Next base: position 11,471 of record DVPR01000329.1, read on the forward strand.
TGATCAAATGTGCAGTGTTGTGATGTCTGTGTAAAACGGACAATATGAGTGATAGCGGTCGGCGAACTTATTACGAGAAACAGGACACAGATGAACCTATATACGTTGCCAACAACAATTCGATTTACAGCAATGGGACCATTCACTACTGTAGCATTTACAGGTACTTTCGTAAAATCATAGCCGTGAATATGTACTTCTGATTTTGAATTTACGCCTTATCTATGATTCGAACAATTTTTTCTTAATTTAATAGCGGGCTAATGAAAATGAGTATGCAATTATATTTTTAACTGAACTTTAATTTAAATTAATTTGAACGAAAACTTGCCATCAGGAAAAATAAAATAAAAATGTATTTCTTAATTCTTAACTTGACTGACATCTTTGACTTTCTAATACGATAATAGTAGTAAAAAAAAGTAATCTGTAGAAAGTTTTGTTAATTTTTTTTATTACAGAAAAATTGCATTAACTCCTTGAACACTTATATAAGTCTTCGATATATATGTTACCAACTGTTATTATAGCTGCTTCCATTAACATGTAACAAACGTTATTTTACCTGATATCATCATTGTTACATATTATGTTACGGTGATTATTTTTACGGACATGAAACGAATGTACAAGAAAGTACTCTGCGTCCACCCACAGGTATCAATGCAGCGGTTAGCAATAACGTTATGCTAACTTTCCAATGTCATGTAGCTGTACGTATGTGAACATGAGCGCTTATTAAATTTATTACCGGACGTTACGAGTTGGCAGCAGTGTGACTTCATTATTTTCTCTACACATCACTTACATAGTAATGGGGAGTCTGTTCTCCTTTTTCGCTATCCTAATCTTAGTATAACTTAAATTTACTACCTATTAAAATTTAATTAAGTTTCAATTTTATTCACTTCAATGCGTAGCTATTTCAATATTGACCGAAGAAGATAATTACGTTTGTATACCAAATCCTGTTTTCACCGTGCGACAGTTATTATCACGTGTAATCATCTCAATATAACATTGTCTGAGGAGTGTTACGGCGATGGCCGGCCGCAGTGTTCGCAACGTCTAATTGGGTTACGCCGTCACACCGGCTCTATTACTTACGTAAACCCCACTGTCACAACAGTGGCGAGGCAAGTGCGTCTATGTTGAAACAATTATGCATTGTAACGATTTTCTATCCGCGTATATTACCACCAGTTGGTATGTAGGTACGTATGTACATATGTATCTACGTACAGAACGCGTGAAGGTTATCAGCTCGACTCAACACCGGACACCCTACGGGAAGGAAGTGCATAGATTTACGATAAAAATGATTCGATAAAGCGACTAGAATTCTCGGTGAAGTCGCGTGTGAAAGTTGTTGGTCTTGCCGTTTACCTATAGTAGCGATCTACCTTGATTCACATAGCTGACATGGGCATCGTTTTATAAGTTTAGCGACATTTATCTAGAGAAATAAACGCCATATTGCATCGGTGTAACTGAAATAGTTACACCGATTAAATAATTACTTATTGCAAATTCATTGAAATACCAATTAAAATTTGAAATTAACTAATAAATAATAAAGTAACAAATTTTGTTGCACTAAATTGAAGTGTAATATATAAATATTATTAATATATTATGTAATTACATCCATTTCTTACTGAACAACACATCTTTGCGCAGACGTATTGTAACGAAACTGTTATTAAGTTGAAATATGTAGCTTTCTGAAGAACGTAGTTGAGAACACTTCTGGTAAACCTACCCTCAAAAAGGTACTATCATAAAAATGAACTGCCACACATCGTTCCAAAATGATAATATTAGCTATGAAAATTCTGCATTGATACCACACAGGTTGTTAGATACGAACAACATATTGCAAAGTCGTAATATCTTTATAAAATACATGTAAAGCGCTAAATAACTTAGTCAATAAAAATTACTGATGAAATAACTACAAAAATTATTTGAATTTTTATAAAATTTATTAATGATACTTTGTTAATGAATAGACCTAGCTAACTAATGACTTTTCAATTCCAGTCAAAGAACGGTACAAGAGACAAAAGGATGGGACGTGTTCAGAGAGTTCCCGCCGAAGCAGGACAGTGTGTCCATGGAGACGCAAAAATGGCTGGAGGTAACGGTCCGCATGCTCAAAGTCCTGGCGTACGCAGTCACTTTCATCGTGGTGCTGGGATCTGGCGTCATCGCCAAGGGGACTATGCTCTTCATGACGTCACAAATTAGAAAGGACAGACGACTGGCTTTTTGTAATAGAAATTTAGGTAAGTGTTCCATCAGTTTTGAGCAACAGTTATATTGCATCATTTTAATTATAAATATATATATATATATATATATTACATCAAGTGCACGCTAGCGCTATAAAGTTAGTATGTTTAAACGTAATCTTGCAATATGTTTAGTTACACCGGCTAAAGACATACTAACCTTTATTTTTATAGAAAACATTCCCAGTCAATCTGATTCGTAAAACTATAAGCAAATATAATATTCTTCATATGTTCGAATACTATATAAATGTTATTAAAAATCCTATAAAATAGTCTAAACAAATTGTCTAATGTCTAAAGGTACTTATTTATTCGTTTTATCTTTCTTGTCTTTGTCAATTTATATTCTTAAGCTGTATCGAGCCATTTGGTGACTAACTGCAACGATCACAAAGCATTCTTTTCTAATTATTTATATTATTCTTAATTGTTATTACTTGTGATTCATCGCATTCACAGTCGTTTACTGGGATTCCATAACTCATGGATGCATTTGAATCACATACAAAGAAAAGATAGTTGTAGGTGGTTGTAAATGTACCCGCCGTAGTTCTAAATGTTGGCTCGAAACAGTATCGCCGCTGCAATCACGAATATTTCTACCGTGAAGTAATTATTACAAAATCAAATTGTGTTTCCGTCTGAAGGGTGCCATTGCCCGTCGAGATGAATAGTAGAAGCGTCCGTTTCAGCTTTCAAAAGTAGCAACGTAGCGCAAATTCAAATAGGAAGATCTGACTAATATCTATGGGTCTCTTGTTAACCTATCCTTGTAGATTAATGTTACTGACAGGCCAATTCTTGCAGTCGTGTTTGATCCATCTAATTCTACTAACGGGTGTGCCTCGGAGTTTTGCGAATTTGAAAAATTCATAAAAAAAAAACAAAAGTAATATTAAAACCAATT